>JABFPN010000208.1:0-60324 GCA_022817305.1 Leptoteleia sp. ZL-2020 | reverse complement strand
GATGAGAAGTCAATTCTTCCAAGATATGAAGCCATTTAAAATATTGTTAACCGCGGGAAATTTAAAGTTAAATTGTCTTCAAAGTTCTTATATCATCTATGATTTTATATATTAATTCGTGGAGTAAATTGAAACTCCACGAATACTTGTTTGAATCGCTTTTTCAGTTAATTCTAATAATTGATGGCAAATCCAATATGGAGTAGATTCTACCTATTACATTCATTCCGATCAAACTAATCTCACTTGACGTTACTGAATATATTTTAACTCCACGGTGGAGTTAATTGTAATCCGAATATTTTTTTCAGTGTTGGTATCGTTAATCATAAAATATTAATTATATTCTTTTATATAATTCTTTCTAATATAATTACGTCTGTTGAATAAGTCGAAATTAAAATTTAAACCTCGTTACGTAATTTTGTCTATGATAAAATGTTTATTCCTTTTTATCTTGAAAACGTTATAAATGAAGCGCGAAAAAAGTCAAAGCTCCACTTTAATATTGTTTCCGGATATTAAATCAAGTCATCGTTCTTTAGCCTCGTCGGCTCGGGAATTGGATGCAAAGATTCTCACACTACGAAAGCATAACCACAAATAGAATGGAGCTATTGCAGCATCCGTACAAAACTACGAACACATTGTTATTCGGTGTGATTCACCACTTTTTGGGCGCTGTTTGCTTTGATTTCAGCGCGAGGCTTTTTAAGAGTCTTTCGAAGTACGTTTTATTTATTTAAATAAATTCAGCTTACATATTAATAACATGGGGACAATTTTAAATTTTACGTTAATTATTATGATAATTTGTATCGTATATCAATTATTATAAAAATTAATTGTCTTCTACCTTTGTATATATTACACTGAGAAAAAAATATATATTTATAACTACATATTTTATATATTATATAATATTATATAAATATAAAAAATAATTATAAAAAATATTTAAAATATAGGATTTATAACTAAAATTGTTTGGTTAAGTTTCATATTTTTATACACAAATTATTTATATTTAACAAAAAAAAAAATGAAATAAAAAAAAAGGAAATTTGTAATTTTAAAATAATAATAATTTGTGTAGAAAAATTTCAAATGGATAAATAATATAAATATAAATATAAAATAAGTGAAAATAAATGGAATAGACTGACAAAAATTATGTCTCGTAGAGCACTTGATAAAATGAAAAATCTTCCTGAACGAAAGGTAAAACGGACAAATTTTTCGTCAAACGAGTTACATCCGATGTAATTTGTTTGAAAAATAACCCGCTGAAATAACAAACTACCTAGTTGTCAGAGCCAGTTTTTTCGTCGATTTTTTAACGAATTCTAAAATTGTCAGTAAACCTCAAAGACTCTGATATTTGTTCATAAATCGTATGCTTGCTTGATATTGACGATTACTTTGAAGTGTTAACTTTGTCGATCATTTTTGCGAATTTTCTTCGGCGTGTTTCGCGAAAGTGAAAAAGATGTGCTCGCACTTTTAAAGCGTTAACACAAGCAAAATCGTTTTACTTTAAGTAGATTTTCTATTCAACGAGAGTTCAAAAGGATTTCGCTTTACGTTCAAATAAAACTTTGCGTGTAACTTTACGAGCTGATACGTACTGAAAAAAAAGGTGATATGAATAGTTAAATTTATTTTTATTGCTGTTATCATTATAAAGCCTTTTAAATTATTATTGCTTCTTTCTTATTATATAGTAAATGAAAAAAAAAAAACATTGCAAAACATTTATACTAACATTCTACAAAATCAATCCTTCAACTCTTGAAGATCAATTCTTATTACATGATGAAAATTGAAGATGGCAAATATAAAAATTCAAGAAGACAAATGTTTAACTCGAAATGAAAGTGGAGTAAAAGTATTTCTTATATTTTATTTCAATGAAAAATTACTTTTTATTAAGTTTTTATTTCTTTTAATTTCACATATAAATATTTTTTTACGACAAATCAACTTCTCTTAAGAAACTTTAACCTAATTTTATTTCTATTAATTTTATTCAAGCACAAACCAAAAAAAAAAAAATACAAGAATATAAATGTTATAAATCCAGACGAATATTTTTACTTTTAACCAACAATATTTTGGAATTTATTTGGTAAATCCTGATAAATTTTGTACACCTAAAGTACTACGAGCTTTTTGTTTCGATGGACATAAAAATGTAATCTAATATGTACTAGGAACAAAATTCAACCAAATTACAGTAACAGAGATAAGAAGAGTTTAAATTTAAGAAATGTCAGAGGAAATAGGCGACACCCAGAAGCATCTAAGCGAAGTGGAAGGAAAGTTTAAAAAAGAGCTTCAAACAAAATTCTAAGGCTCATCTACGTTAAGTAACGGAGAGCTGACAAAGTTCTTAACAGAAATCCCTGAACATGTAGAAAAAGAACGAGATTGTGGCCATTGAGTTGAACCCTGAATCTGGATGAAGATTGGAGAGACAACTCCCTGTCTCTCCAGTTCGAGTGGCGGATGACAATAGTCTGCAATCTAAACTGTGCTAGTGTTGTCTGAAAAGAGTAAACAAATATCCACGTCTTTTTAAGCAAAAATTTCAACAAACTCGACAGTTTTAGTCGAAAACATTTGGTATTCACACAAGGAAAAAGAATTATTATATGAAATAAGCTAAGCTTACTATTTTTTGATACTTATAAAAAATATACGTAAGTCAACTCGGTAATGACTGTTTGTTGAAAACTTTGATAATTTGTTTTTTTTTTTCCTAAAAACGTTTTCAGTGTATATTCTTTTCCAATGATTTTAAAACCCGTAATTTGTTATAATACTTTCTGATGTTCAGTGCGAAATAACTTGAAAATTGTAACTCTATAAATGTGAAAAGTTATAATGTGAGTATCAGATATGTCGTTTTAATTTTACTTTAGTTATAAGTGAAATATGACACATTTTAACTTGTAAAGTTTTCATGTCGATCCATATCAATCATAAAAAGATCGTTTAAAGTTTAGCAAAATCGTTTATCGGTTAAAGAATTTTTTTTATTCAAACCATTTAAAAGAAGATCTCGTCTGATATAAAAGTACAAGAATATTTAATATAAATATATAATAATAATAATAAATATAAATTCTTTGAGGTATTGAACTAATAACGGTTAACTTTGCCGAAAAAAGAAGTTCATAATTGACATTAAAATGTTTTTATAATTGTTACGGGAAATATTAATATGTACGGGATGGAATGAAATTCCAGAAATAAATATACAACGCATCATTCGCGAATTTGCGGACCACGAATAAATGAAATCTGTCGGATTGTAATTCAGAATCAAAATAGATAAAGCCACAATCAGTTCGTACCAAATCAAAATCAAACAATGATAACAACAATAATAATAACTAAAAATGATAATACTGTGAATATGGTGGATCGAAGTAAATAAATAATCAAATTTCAAGGAGGGAGGGAGAGAGGGAGTGATTTTTCATATTAAAAACATATACAGTAAGAAAAAAAAGTTTCAGAAACAATTACTATAATGCATGATAATACTGATACAAAATAATTTGTTAGTAATTATAATCTGACCTATTTTATACTGTAACCTATTTTATATCTTAAATAAAAATAAAAATAAATACCTATAATCTAAAAAAATGCATAATTCTTGATATATTTTATACCTTATATTATAATTACAGACAAATATGTATTTTTGTCACAGTTGTCGTACAGTCCCTAGTAAAAATGAAAGATATATGGACATATATGTTTGATTTTTACTAGGGGTATAGTAATTTTATAGTTTCCTCACTATATAGATCAATACATTAGATTTTGAAATGGATGTAATGTACTAAGGAATATAGCCTTGTAATATCTTATTCATATCATTATATTATACATTTATTGGTTTGTTCATTAAATGTACATACATAATTACAAGAAATCATTACCTCACTGTTTCGAATATATTATTCGTTAAATAATATACAGTAAGTCATTAATATTTCAAATGGTTAAGTTTCGCCATGAAAGTTGCAATAACGTGCCGCTTTGTTTTCTTAGTGTAACAAGAAAGCACGCCAGATGAATAATAACAAACATCTTAAGATAACAAGTATTGATTCAAAGTTAAAATAATCTGATGTAACACAGCTTGACACAGACTTCTCGAGTCTGAAGTTTCAATATGTAATAAAAACTTTAATTACGTATTAAAAGTTAAATTAAACAATTAAATATATATATATATATATATATATATATATATATATATTATATAATTATATGTATAAATGAACAGACAAAATGGTAAACACCGAATAATTCAATATTGTCAAAAACCTTGTCAAAGAACAGAGGTTTTCAAACAGTAAAGTAACATTTCGAGTTAATATTGTCTGCGAATTTGTATACGAAATTGAATCCGCCATTCATCGATGCAAATTTACGCCGGCAATATTTATTTAGTTAAAATACTCCATTATTCTATTAACGGAAATTCTAATGCATTGCAAATGCAATTAACATTAAATGAAAACCTAAACTAACGAAAGATAAATAAAATACGGATATATATATATATGGATAAATAATATATGGATTAAGGACAAACATATATGGATCATATATGTTTCATGTTTACTAAGACATATCTTAATTTGTTAATTCTTCCTAAAGAATTCAATATTTCGATTACTATTTAAATCATAAATTTTACCCTTTTAACTACTACAAATTTTTTTTCTCCCAATTTTATCAGTACTACTTTTTGTAATGCAGGTAATATAAAAGATTATAAATTGAAATTAATCATCCACTATATCGTAGCCAAGTGGATAGATTTATAAAACATGAAGAGTGCAATACTTTTTATGTTCGTGTTCTTTCTCTCTCTCTCCCTCTCGTGTATTGGGATGAGTGGAGTTGCGAATAGACTTGCATTAGGTATTATTTGTGGGAAAAGTGCCAGAAACACGAGACAGTCATATTCGCGGTCGATCACAATCGACTTTGTCACCAATATTCCCAGCCACGACCATAATCATTATTAGTATACGTACACGTTATCGTGTACTCGTCGTTGTCGCCGCCCGTTTCAATTCAAATGTGCCAGAATATATATTTAGCCAGAAAACAATGCTAAGTCGATTAAAATTCTCCACCGACCTTTTCCCTTCATTTTCATTAAGCGTTATGTAAAAATGTAATCTGGATTAGTTCCAAGCGCGGATGCATAATTGATAAATCGATGGCGAACCTGTAAATTTCCCTCGGAATCCTCATTCCGTTTGGCTTCGCCCTTCTCTCCGACAATGGCAAATTCAATTTTGCGTTACAGTTGAAATCCCAAAAAGGGAACGTATCTCTTCGCCTTTTTTCCCAACTGGAACGCCAAATTCGCTAAGGTGATTCTTAATGTAGGTCATTTAAATGGATCAAAGTTACCCTCTCTTCCCCCCCCCCCTCCTTCATCCCGGTACGTTGATACGCAGCGGCCCATTGCAGTAAAATTCCAAAAAAGTAAGACCGAGGAACAAAATGTTGCTGCAACGAAGAATGCAAACGAATGGAAACGAATGTATTGAGAGCAAAATCAATAGTTACAATAACTGGAAACAGCTTGGGGATAATTTGGTTGGAAACGACATTTCTGGTTTGACCGTGATTCACATTTGTCACCGTGGGGAAAGAATTCCCTGAAAGATGTGCAGAAATTTGGGATTTTGTGGGGAAATTTTTAGATTTTGCTGAAATATTGCAAAATTTTTCCAGATAAATTTTCTAAATAATTAGGAAAAGTTGTTACAATAGAGACTTTTCTACATTTTACACAGATGTTTAAAAATTGTAAGAATAAAATATTACCCTTATGGAAAAGAATGCTGAATAATGTTGAAAACTGCTAAAAACTAAAATTGGGACTTTTTAGCATTTTTCAGTAAATTTTCCTATAAATTCTGACTAAAAGTGCTTTCTCTTGACATAAATATTTAAATTCAAACTAAATTTTACAATTCAACTGGTTATTGCAACTAAAAATTTGTCTCCTTTCATTGTATTTTCTACATTTCTTTGTAACAATAAATTTAAAATTAAAGTCCATAACTCGATAAATTGCATTCGAATTTTATTCGTCGCTTATTGTGTCCTGAAAGTTCTGTAATGTTTAAACTTTAAATTAGCATTGTTTATTTTTTAAAAGGTCCGGAAATGTGATTGTGTGCTGGAAGGTTGGCGATGGCGTGAATTTCCCATTTGAACATCTACGACGAATTTATAAATTAACAATTATCCGTCGCCGAATCGACATTTTGTTCATTTTCCTTTCTACTGCCGCGGTACTGTGTGTTTCATCAAGTTATTTAATTAAAAAGTTCGCACGTTTGAATTGCCCGCATTAACTGGCTCTTCATATTTAATCTATTCTGTAAAAAATTTCTATCTAAAGAATTCAAATACATTTCAGGATTAACGCCTGATTATTTTGTAGAATCGCGTATAATACATCAACCATATGTGGCCATATATGAATTAAGAAAGAACATATATGTCCATATATGACCATATGTGTGTTAAAAAGAAACATATGTTTCCATATATGTTTCATTTTTACTACGTTTGTCCGTCGTTGAATTTGAATAATTACTCTTTTTATCAAATTTCATATAATGCAAATTTGAATTGTATTAATTTGAATTCGCGATTCAATATTGACGTGGTATCATCTTGTGGCATCGTCTTATCACTTTCCCCATTATTCATAGGTATTCGTGCGATATTCTATTTTCGTAGATGCAAATGGGAGAATGAGCGTCGACATATTTTTACAAGTCATAGCCCAATCTTTTGACATAAGTCAGAAATTGGGTAAAGTTCAAGGCTGATTATTAAGAATTGAATTGTAAATGTCATCGCGCGTACAATGTAACGTTAGTTGCATGATAGGCAAACATAATTCGAATCGAAGTCGTGTTCAGGAAAAGCAATTGAAGCCTAATAAGTGGTTGCCGACCAAATTCTTAGACATAAAATTGGCCAGCTGGTAAAATTCCAGTTTACCAAAAGTCGAATTATAAAGATTCTTGGAGAGTTTCATCCGTAAAAATTTGCAATAATTGTTCACTTGAATTTTGTATTTCCTTATATAAAATTGTTAAGACATAACGGACCATATATGTTCTATTTTTACTAGGATGTTTAATAATTTCTTTTTTTTTTCCTATTTTCAGGTTTACGTTATACTGTCATGGAATGAAATTACTACGTTTGTATTTTTGCATTGCTCAGGGGAAGGACTCGGAACGAATTGGTGAGTGAAAGTATACTTTCTGAAATTAAATAATTAAGATTATGCAAATTTATCTAATCGTCAATACAGTGAAGTCTAAGTAATTTTCATTGCCAAAAGTCTAATGGTCTACTATCGGGTTTCCATCCACTGTTTTCATTTTTTTTTTTTTTCAATTTAAAAGTGGAATAATTGCTGATAAACGAAATATTATGCCAAGATAAGAGACGTTTATACCTTGCTATAAAGACCGAGCTAATTTTGATATCTCCTTTCTATTTCGCAAATTGCGATGATTTTATAAAAGCAGCACGTTTACGTCGTAAGCACGATATAAAAATTGCAATAAAGGTGTAAATATCATTATTCGTTTTCGCGGATATATATATATATATAATATATATATATATATATATATTGCCGTGTTCATTAGGTCGTTTCATTTGCAATTAATTTTATCGCTTGTTATTTCAACGCAATGAATATATTATTATGATTATGATTATTTCCGCGAACTTTCATAATTCGCTATCAACATTTTCCTATAACTGCGGATGCATTCAAATAAAATAAAGCCCTATTAAAAAAAAGCGCAAAGTCTTGCACTTAAATAGAATTGAATCGCGCTGAATTTAAACCTTCTCTCTTTTTTTTCGCTTTCATAAATACGAATATAAATACGAAACGTGAATGTTATCAATACAATATTACGTCGAGCAGATTTCAAAATGAATTTTTCATTCATCTTAACGTAACAAAATACCTGCACTAAATGCAATTTCAAGTACATTCTGTCAAGTCAACGGGAAAACATATTTATTATATAAAACGCAATGATTTGAATTAACCATTCCACTGAACTGAGAGTAAAAGCGACCAGAATGATTTTTTTTGTCACAATTATTTTGTTGGTAGATTAAATTAATCAAAATAATTATTTGTTTAATGATTTGATATTTGTAGAAAATGTATATATTTTTTCATTTCAAAAGATTTCTTTATTATTTCCATATACAACACAGAGTATAATTCGTTATTTTTCCACTTCAATATTCATTTTAAAGTAATCAGACTTCTCTTCCTTTTTTTTATTTTTTTATTAAATATTTATCCAGAACAGACTGTATTCTAACTCTGTGCCCTGAAAACACTCAAACGGTTCAATTTGTTAACTAAAATTCCAATTCACGCATCCTCCTCTGGATTAACAGCGAAAGCCAATTAAAGTGGGCAAGAGCGGAATCAATGTCCATTGATCTGTTGGTCACGTTAAATTCCGGGCCCCGATGCTTGCTCCGCGTAGAAGTTTTTTACATTTATGCCGCACTATGGTTACGACACAGTCGTGCAATATCCCAAATAGAAATCCAGCATGGAACGGGAGATGTGGCCCTGATTAGTTTTCCACTCGTCCAAAATCAGGAATCGAATTGGTACCCAAATAGGGCGACCAAATTGGAACAAATTTGGGTTCCATTTACTGACATTGTTGGTAAACTGAACATTTTTATTTACATTTTAATAATTGACATTAACTTAATCTGTCTACTTTTTCGGCTAACAAATTTTGAATAGAAAAATTTTCCCTCATTGAGAATGGAACACTGCACCTATTAAAGTGCCATGGTAGTAACACCTAACACGGTTTCCATTTTTACTAAAATGGTTTCCACGTTTTTACCACCATGGCATAATATGGAATATCTTATAAGGCCCTACCTAGTAACCATTTTTTGGACTAACCAAAAATGGAAACCTAATTGGTACCTCATCAATCCCGAACATTAATTCTATATCAGTACCCAACAAATTTACCTCGCTTAGCCTTTTTTTTTGTTTTTTTGGACGCCATGTTACTTGTTCAAATTCAATACACCAGATTAGTACCTTGTACGGTTCAAATCAGGAATCCCTTCATAAAAAATTCCACGTTCCATCCGTATTGTGGGCTCCATATGTGTTTAGGGCACGCCCAATTTCATTTCTACTTGGGATATGTCAGTCGTAGGTCAATTGTTAGCCCGGCTACGATAATTTATGGCCATCCGCGGTGTTCCCAGCTCTTAGCCGAATCGCATATTTCGAGCAATAACTCTAACGTCCAACATTCCAGCTTGGTACACAAACGGTTCGTAATAATTTTATATTAAGCCACTTCCTTGAGAGTCCGCAATAAATAGATGCCTGTGAAATCATGACAATGAATTAGCAGATAAAGTGTCACGATCGTTAACCGGCTAAAAATACAAAACCGATTTATTTTCGTTTCCGCGAGCCACGGTGTGCTCCACTTTTGTTTATATAATTAAAATGCAGTTCGATTAATCGAACGCTCTTTTTCCAATCGCACTTTCCCGCCTCTCCTTTTTCCCTTTTCTTCTTCTTTCTTTCCTTTTTTTTTCTCGTTTTCCTTCTTTTTTTCTTCGCAGCACAATTAATATTGTATTTGTTATGACAAGGGAATCATAAGATTTTCGACGTCGAAGTGCCGCGAGCACCAAGTTGTTGCTGACAAATGATCGTCCCACACAGAGAAGAATTTTATAGCAATGATTACGAGGTTACTAATGTTTATCTGGTTTAATTTAGAAAAAAATATAAGCTTTTATTTTCGTGCGATTTGTTGTTTATGACAGATGGATTAGTTGTGGATCTGAGTAAATAAATAATTATTTATATAATTAGGCCTGGTTAACAGTTTCGTCTAAACACAGACAAATTATTAACTATGTTAGTAAACTGGTATTTTGATTGAAGTAATTGAAGTAATTGGTAATTGAAGAAATGGAACAATTAATATTTCGAGTTATCAAAATGTGTCAATATTTTGACAATTATTGTTTGGAAATTGACAATAGTTGTCAACATGTTGATAATTTTTTGCGAACTTAAGATAGCAATTGTTATTTTTCTAGTTTTTTTTTATTTTAAATTTAAGAAAAAATCCAATTTTTATTGGATGTTTTCTCTCCGTATGTATAGAACATTCGAGAAAAATAGAACCTTTTCGGGCTTGAATACGTGGTGAGGACCCTTTTGCTTGTAAGTTATATGAATGGCAGGTTATAACGCGAGATGCGTGATGCGAACGCGCCCATATATAAGTATAGCGTATAGTACTTAAAAGTTTTGGTAACTTTCCGAATTACCATTTTATTGTACCTGAAATTGACTATTACTAGGTTTAACCTCTCGTAAGAAGATCTACTTCAATATCACAGCAATTATTACAATACTTTATGGTATATATGAGATATATTTATTGTCTCAATACTATTCCTATAATAAAAGTTACTAAAAATATATTAATAAATACTGTAATTTGGTCAAATTTGATAATAAAGTATGGTAATAGTTGCTGTATTTATTTGTAGAAAAATAGATAAAAATAATTTGCTTATAACATACTGATGAAATTTATTAATATATCTACTTATATATAAAACTTTACAACTAACAGTACTTAACATTATCATGTACAATGTCACTTGGACGGAAATTTCGGCAAGATTTACCCGAAATCAAAATTATTCCGCGCGCACGTAACGTTGATTTTTTTTTCCGTTGGCCGAGCAAATTTTGTCTCGGCGCATTAATTATTCGTTACCGCGCGCCCCCGCTCCTATTTATCTCAATGACGATAAATCATTCGGCAAAGTTCGGCCTTTTTTCCGCTCGCCGTCAACGCGAGCCCGCGGCTTCGGTTTTGCAATCGCGTAAACAACGCACTTGGTTTACAAATCCATCCCGAATTGACGTCTATTTTGGAAGAGGCTGTTAAAATTCGCTATTAAAACACTTAAACGTTTGATCCAACATTTCAAGGCATATTATCGCGCGTGCGCGCGCACGCCGCCGACTCTTTTATTTGACTCCTCGACACCCACGATATTGCATATGACACGTATTTTTGGTCGCGCTTATAAATAAACCATCGCGATGAAAAAAAAAAGCTCTTGTTTCTCTCTTCTCGTTCACTTTTCTCTTCCCCCCTCCTTTCTGAGATGTGGAAGCTCAGATGGGCGTCACTGCCCAAGTAGAAATTTCAATCGGGCCAAAATATGGCCTGGATAGGGCCAAAGTACTTGTTGATCAGGCCCTGATAAGATACCCAAATCAGATCCCAATTAGATATGGGTGTAACACCTGGGAATAATGTGGTCCCGATCGGGCAAATAATATGTCACTGAATATTCATCAGGGTGTGGTCAGGCCATCTAATCGGGACCTGATTAGGGCGTCTTAGGTTATCCTGAATAGATTAAACTCCGTTTGCCTTATCAGGCAAATCTTCTCCGGCCCAGACCTAGTATAACCCAGCGTTACACCCACTATTAGGCCCTGATCAGGCTGACCCGATCAAGATGTGATTCAAGTATCGATAATTAATATCCCCAGAAAGGGTTCTGGTACGGTCCTGAGGTGACACGCCCCTATTAGGATTAGCCATACTCTAACCGAAACGGGGCCCTAATATACTTAGGGCAAGCTCGATTAAATTTTTACTTGAGTCGAATGGATTTTCGCGACGCACTTATCGGCCGAATTGCGATCGTTTAATTGCAACGAGCGGGGAATTGGGAAAGCGGTGGCGTGATACGGCGAAGAACGTGCGCGCCCCGTGCATAATTGAGACAAAATGTTTGCGTGGAACGATGAAATATTTGTTTTTCGAGCCGTTGAAAATTGGGTCGAAACAGGGCAAGGGAACAAGTACACCATAAAATACGACGTCAGAATATATACCCGCTATTGATTTTCAGCAATTTCACGTACAAGTGTATAATCTTCCATAAATATAATCAATTGTTGAATACTTTTGATGCGAGGGCATCGTGGAAGATTCAAATTTATATATAGAGAGAATGGATGGTAAATTTTTATTTTATTATTTCGGGATGAAAGGTCTATTTATCTTGTGAGAATTTTATGTTCAAATCTCGGATGGAAATTTAAAGGGATACTTTTTAAAAGAAAGGAAGTGAAATGTACTTAGGTTTGTTATGAGGTAGAAAGAGAAAGATTTAAGATGGACGAAAGTTTAATTTTTGATTATTGAACGTTTGGTTTATAGTCGACCGAATTGACTAAACAGTTGGAAAAATGATTGTATTTAAGTTCAGTTTTATCAAATTATTAATATCTCTGAAAATTGCTTTGTAAAACTTGGGAAAATTTCGTTGAATCTCTGAAAATCTGCTAAAATTGCAACTATTCAGAATTCACATTAATTAAACTGGTCAGAACTTATATTCAAATAACAGTAGAACTGTGAAAATTTTCTGCAAAAAATTGAAAAATTTCGTGGAAAAACTCAGAAGTTTCTCAGCGTGTTACACAATTTTTTTTTATTTATTTATCTTCACTTCTGTGATACAAAATATACTAAATGACGAAATGTTACTGTTCTCTTATTAACAATTAGTTGGAACTAAATCAGACTAATGAAAATAAAAATGGAAATTAAAAATAAGATCCAAAACTTAAATGATTTAAATTCCTTACAAATTTAATTTGGCTAATACAGAATAATTTCGTGATTAGATATTTTTATTACTTCACTTTTGGAACGAAGAAGAAATTAATCGAATTAATTGACAATCAATTGTCTGTTTGGTTACGTAACGAACTAACGGTAATCGATTTATAATAAAAAAGAAATTGTACCAAAGCCAAAAGTACACTTATATCACGCAAATATTTGACCCCAAGTTTTTTTTTATCCGAACGAACGTGCACACATCACGACGCGCGCGAGAGAGAGAAAGAGAGAGAGGGAGTCAGCTGGTCTCCCCACTCGAGGCGACAGCGTTCCGCGTAACCGCCAATCGATTTTTCTTGGTCATTTTGCTACCGTATCGTAGTCGCTCTAAGACAACCGGAAATACGCACTCTTTTCGATACGTCCTCGAGCCTCGGTCTTGTCTAATGTCGTTAAAACTTGCACGGTCAAAAATGAACAATCAATCGGCCAACAATTCTTTATTTGAGCAGAAATGGCAATAAATATGTACACTTTATTTATTGATCCGGTAATAATCTGGATCAGTTAATTCGTTCGGTATATGTTGTGAAAGTTAAGTCAAAGTTATCGTTTTACAGAATCATTTTCGCATTAATTTTAATGAGATGCTCTGAATTTATCGAAAATCCATTTTATCCAGACGTGCATTATAGCAGAAAATCATTTTATCTAACTTGCAATTTATCGAAAATTCATTTCATCCACACTTGCATTATAGCAGAAAATTATTCCATCTAACTTGTGCAAAATATATAATAAATATATTATATATTGTAAACTAAATCAAATCAAATTATCCGAATTATTAGTGCTTTAACTCTTCTGCAATAACTATGTTATAAAACAATATATATTGATTGATCAAATTATTATTTGATTTAGTATTTGATTTAATAGATAATGCTAACAGTCAAGAAACATAAATTTGAACATTAGAATTTAAAATATATATTATGCTTGTATACTATTATAAACATTATATAAAGTTTAATAAAACATATTACATGAAAATATTTAATAATAAAATAACACGCATTTGAAATTTATCCCTTTACTCATTATATTCGTCAAATAATCCACCATTAAACATAGCTAAGTTTTTGTATACATTATTAAATTCTGTTTGATTATTAAATTTAATTAAAATTACTATCAAAAGTAGAAGAAGAGTGGATTTTAATTAAAATGTTGTTATTGAGTGCAGTATGGGAAAAAGAAAGCGTACGAATTATTCATTTCGACGCAATTTAATAATTTTCAGAAATAGTGTACTTTGATATTTGGATTATTTTATCTTTACAGTCACTTTTTAACTTAATGACTGTTAAGTTGCAAGAACTCGACTGAAATAAAAGAGGAATCAAACTGCAAGTTTTTTTTAAATACAAAACTTTTTAATTAACTTCGCCGAAATAACCGTTGAAATCATTAACTTATAAAAGCACCGATGCTGAGTTTTTGGGACAAATTAATTGCCGGATAATTTCTTGTCTGGGAATTTTTCGTCCATATGACGTTCGTTCACCCTCAAAAAAGAAGTTTACGGCAATCAATTTTCCCTCCGAATGCTCCGAATTAGTAAAGCTTCCATTCGATATGTTAAATTCAATACTCTAAATGAGTTTTGCGGAATGAATTTTAATTAAATTTAGATGGCCATGATATTCGGCAATTTACTTGATTAATTTCCACATTCAATTATTTACTAAATGCAGTTTATAAGAAATTTATAAACATTTATAATTATATACCATTTATATAACAAGTTATATGTTTAAAAACGGATAGAACGAACAATTGAGAATCGTAATTTGTTAAGAGGTCTGGTACGAAGAAAATCCGTTACGTATTAATTGAAATTGCGATAACAAAACACACAAAAGAATGACACACAAAAATAAAGATCAAGTTCGAACTAAACATAAACGCGATGCGCGCGGACGATAGCTGCAGGCTGCGCTATTTTCGATAAGTCCAATGGGCCTCGCAAGAATACAACTTTCGACAACCGGTACGTCACTTTAAAGAGATTCGACTGAAAAACATTTTGCAATCCCATGTTTGGGTACCTTCGTTCACTTATTTTATACGTTAAATTATTCATTTTATATCGATAGAAATTAAATACGCTGATAAAAATGAAACATATATGGAAAAAATATGTTTTTTCTTAATACATATATGGACATACATGTTTTTTCTTAAGTTATATATGGCCATACGTGGACATATACCCTGGAAGAAATAATATGCTGGAAAATGCTGAAAAATGTTCAAAAATGCTGACAAACAATAAAATACTGCTAAAATTGGGAATTTTCAGCGTTTCCCGGTGGAAATAATTTGCTAAAAATGCTGAAAAAACTGAAAAATACTGAAAAATCCCAATTTTAACAGTTTTTTTAGCATTTTACAGCATTCTTTTCTACAAGAGTTTTTCAGTTTTTTCAGCATTTTTCAGAATTCATCTCCACAAGGAATTACATCTACAACAAAGTAAAAAACTATAACATTATCTGTCATATTGTTCACGGTGTATCATTGTACGTGTACTCAAATTAATTTAAAAGCACAAATATGGTTAAAACTTTTAAAAGGGGGAATATTTACCGATCATCTGAACGTAAATGAAAATTATAATACACATATAAGGAAGAAATACTCGCGATAACGAACATGCACGTGTTCTGTAAACCAAACATGCACTGATTAACTTCTCGCATCAATATTGCAATTATGCTTGACAAATTTTATACATTTATAGAGTGGAGACATAAAGTAGCAGTGCGAGCAGTGGAAAATCCATAAACCGGGCGAACTTTTATAATTATTATTGCAAATTTGAATATGTTGAAAAGTTGGTAATTATGGAGGTACACCGTCTGATTTATGACAAAGACCGTAACAATCATTCCATTGGAAAAATAACAAGTGATGTATTGCAAGTAAACAACAAATAAAATTGAAATATATATTTCGTACTTGAAAAAAAGAAAAAAAATAAATCATTGTTGACGATAAAAGTCGATAAATTTCAATTTATGTTGTGCTTCGATGAAATTAACTAGGCGATAACGATTTCTTTTCATTATTATTATTATGCTAGTTTGCTTTGAACATTTCAACTATATGAACATATTTTATTTTCATAGTTGTTTCGTTGAAAAGAAAAAGAAAATAATTTTTTCAGATTCATTTATGAGATATTTAGAGATATTTCATTAGTTTACTTGCCTCCAATTTACTATCTTACATATATGGACCATGTATATATATGGAGAGAAAAGATTAAGAAAAATGACTGACATATTTATTAAGGAAAAACCTATATATCCATGTTTGAATTTTATATTTCCTTATATGAAATTATTAAAACATACATGGACCATACATGTTTCATATTTACTAAGGTTTATATATACGTTGACAAAAAATATTTAAATATCGATCCATATTTGTTAATTTTCATAATTATTAAAGTAGGTAAAATTTAAAACTGATCATTGGGGAATATGATAAGATTTTAAGTATATAACTCATTTACTAATAAATTCAAGTAATTTATTTCAACATTGTTGTATATTTCTTTTAAATTTCTATTTCTCCTATAAGGAGAAAGGTGTAAATTGGTACCAGATTTGTTAATCCCGCGGTAGTTGCAATTTGGCGCGTTGAAAATAAAATAAATCGCCCGAGAATTTATTAATAGCGAACTCATTACCGTGCACTAATTGCATTTACTTCCGATCTTTTCCCGATCGTCCTTAAAGCGAGAGGCAAAGCGCGATCGATGGCAGTTAGGCTGGCGCGTGTGGTATTAGAGTGGTCTGAATTGAGTATATGCAACGTTCCTTCCAGGCAACGACCGCCGATATTGAAAACTCATAAAGTGTACTGACTTCGCGGTCGTGAGAATCGATAGCGACCTACTTTACAGCCGATAGGTGAGCCAAAGGGTTGTCCGTCGAGGCGGACGAAAGTGCTCGTAAAATCGACGAAAAAAAGGAAAAAAAGAAAGAAACATTTACCCGTCTATCCGCGCATCGCGATACACATGTCTGCCGATTTCAATAAAGCCTCCGTTCCGGCTGCTTGTTTTATGCATTATAAATTGCTCTTATAATACACCTTTGCTACTTAATCTACCAACAATTCTGCCCAACAGCCGCGTACACTTTTTACAATCCTAACGTTCATGTCCCTTTTTGTCAATTATTTCTTATTATTACAACACGGAAAGAAAAGATTAATAAAAGTTACTGACATTGTTGGTAAACTGGTCATATACTTGCAAGAATTGAAAAATTACTATCCTAAGTTAGTAAAAAGTGTCAGCTTTCTAAGAATCATTTTCAACAAATTGATACGTTTTACTAACTTAAGATACACTGAGAAAAAAGTTATATTGAAAATTACTATACCATATGAGTTCTAACAGATATCGTCTATGGTGTCTACGAAATTACTATACCAATTATAATGAAAATTATATATAATAAAATTTAATATACTAGTATGATAATAATCACCAAAATAACAAACAAATTTACAACACTAATATAAAAAAATTTACCATATCGAATGGAAAGTTTCTTTATAATTGGTATAGTAATTATGCTGACACCATAGACGATATCTGTCAGAACTCATATGGTATAGTAATTTTCAATATAACTTTTTTCTCAGTGTAGTAATTTTTCAAGTTTTGCCAATATATAACCAGTTTACTAAGAATGTCAGTAAATTTTATTATTCTTTTCTCTCCGTGAAGTAGACCACTTTTTCCATTCCCTCATAATAATTGTAAATAAATTTTATTTTTTGATTATTTCATAATGTTCTGGTAAAAATGAAACATATGTGGTCCATATATGTTTTACCAATTTTATGTAAGGAAATAAAAAATTCATATATGTTTTTCCTTAATCCATATATGGCCATATATGGTCGACAAATGGTCAATAATTGATATAATATTCTAACCATATATGCATTTAATAATTTCCTTATATGGAAATCAATTATTGCCATGTATCAACCATATATGGTCACATATATATTGAGGAAAAATATATGTGTCAATTTTTTATTTTCCATGAAACTGTTAAAACATATATGGACCATATATGTTTCATTTTTAGTAGGGTTGAATCGCGGAGAAAAAGTTGTTTTTTTTTAATATATTGAAAAAGAAATGATATATTATGTCAGTTATTTGAGAAAATTGTAAAACTATTTTGAAAATAAACGTTATTTTCCAAGACATTTGAATTATAAAGATAATGGACGAGAAATCGGAGGAATTGTATGATAATGTAATGTCTCTATTGGATTTTACTGCACAGCGATTATAAAATATGGAAATTACATAATATTATCAGATTATGTTTGAAATTCTTGTTTAAAATCTTTATCGTTCCACTTTCTTAGTTTCGGAGAGAACGACAATTTTATTTAATACGTTAATTTTGTCTTCGTGCTCAGAATTCGGTATTTACTAAATTATTAACCAAGTTTATAATAATTTTATTTATAAAATATTAATTTATAGTAACGTCTTGATATAATAACGAAACTAATTGCAAACAAATTTATGATATTAATAAAATAATTCAATTGAATCGTAAATAACATGTTATTATGTTAATACTGTAATTCTGCAAAAATCGAATATGATAATTTGACATTATATAGACGAATTAATTTTTAAATAAGAATTTTCTGCGGATAATATAAAGATAATTAGAATACTCGTAAGTTTTACAATGTTAATCTTGACATCTTATTCGAGCCAGTATAATATTTTAAACATTATTATATCACATTTTTTTTCAAACGTAAAATTCGCACACGCGAAATGCAATAATCGATAATTTTATTATCGGTATTTAACTTTTAATAAAATCAATAAAAAACATTTCTGACGTTCGCCAATAAATATTTGACGGTTGTTTTTAAAAATTGTTAAAACAAAAAAGATTTCGTCATTCCTTGTGTGACTCGTAAACAAGTAGCTTTTTCTTTATGAAAAAAAAGATCTTACACTCGCAAGACATTCCGCCTGTGTAATCTTTTTTCATAAATTGTTTCAAACCTCAAAATATTTTCCGATCACGAAATGCTTTTATCAAAATATTTGAACTTTGTTTAGCGTGCATGGATTTGGAGAATTCCGTAATCAATTGTTGATAAATACTCATGCATGTTGCAGTATCAGTTACATATAATAGAAATAACTTTTCATTCGCTTTATGAAATTATTTTTATTTAAAATTCATTGAATTTTTCAATTTCAATTCACATACTTGTTACGTATATTAATTAAAAATCTGTCCGGTAAAAGAATGAAATGCATCTTTTGAAATTTCGAAAAAATGTCGATAAATTGTAAAAATGTAAGATCCAAGTTAAAATTACAATTCAAAACTAGTTCATAAATTTTAATCAAATGTAAGTAAAATTGCTGTTACATTTCACAGCGAAATTATTACTAAATATATTTTGATATTCACATTTAATTTCTTCGTATTCACAAATTCTATATATTTTACTTTAAACAACCCTCGGTGACATAATTAACATTTATTATTAATTAAATTTGCAGTCTTTATGTATCCATTTTGAAGTTCATTTCAATCGTATAGTTTTACGAGTATTTATGTGTAATAAACGTGTTATTTAAATGGAACAAGAATCGCTAGACTCCGCCTATCAGTGGTGGGGGCGGGGTGGAGAGGGGGTGAGGGATGGCGCAGTACTGAAACACAGTTAATTTTCTTTGCAGAAACCTTTTATTCTTGCTTTCATATCTGCATCATAATTCGCCGGCTAAACACTTGAAGTCTAGCTACGAAATAAGCTAATTAATTTGGAAATGTAAGTTACGCGATATTGGTTATTCTCATGAAGGTCTGTTTTGCCCCACCGAGTCGAATGGCCTCCCAGGAATATTTTCTTTCTAATTAATTAACTGCATAATTAGTAACAGTACATAAAAACGTGTATCCACTTCCAATTACGATGTTCGACAAATGTTCTTATATTGTGCTACAAATTTTGTACATTATTTTATGGTTCTTATGATAAAAATAAATTGAATACTTTTGAAAATCATCTCCAAATCATTTGGAAAGTTTTGGGAATCTTTTCAAAGTTTTCTGAAAATTTCTACGACAGTCTAAAAAGTTGGCAATATTGGTATTTTCAGAATTTTCTTCAATGTTTGCAAGATAGAGATTTGCCATAAAAATGTGAAAGATAAAAAATTAGCATTTGCAGACATTTTCAGGATTTGTTAGACTGTACTGGTCAGTTTATTAAATATGAAATCCAAAAAACTCTGAAATGTTCTAATTGTAACAGATTCCCTAGTAAAAATGAAACATATATGGACATATATGTTTTTTCTTAATCCATATATGGCCATACATGGATATACATAGTCAATATATGACAATTGATATAATATTGTAGCCATATATGCTTTCAATAATTTCCTCATATTGAAACCAATTTGTACCATATATCAACCATACATGTATTAAGAAAAACATATTTGTCCATATATGTTTCATTTTTACTAGGATTTTCAGAATTTTATCAGACTTCTACCATTGTTATCAGTACAAGATATTGAAAATTTGTTTAAAAGTTAACATTTTAAGGATAAAAGTTTAGACGTTAAATTGTCTCCCCTTTTTTGGTTCGAAGTAAGTACAATGACGAATAATTAACAGACCTAATCATTTATTAATAAAGGTGTCTCGTTTGTTCTACATATTCATGCTCCATGTAAGTAATAAAATTTAAATCGAACGCGGCGCACGACAGACGAAGATAATGTAATAGCCGTGTTTGTTGTACACTAAAGACAAAGCACGAAAGAGCAGTTCGATACCAGACTTGTGGATCTGTTTGATAATGTATGGACGTTTCTTTGAATCGCTTGTTATTGTAACGACGTTAATTGCGACGCTATAAAACAACATGAAAAATTCCCCGTCGCCATTTCGCGTGTAGTTCTGCGACAAAACTTAAACACGTATGACAAAGATAATCCGCTTTATCCCAACTGAGATACTTATTTCTGTCATTAAAAGTTGAAGTTTTACAAAGCAAAGAAAAGATTTTGATGAGAAAGATGAAAAGTTTTACACAAATAATGTAAGTTCTAATTCGGTCGTGTATTAAAAACAAATTTTTTAGTGCCCATGAAAAACTTTTATATATGCAGTAAAATTTCTTCCAATGATTCCCAATTACTCATATTTTCCACATTTAATATGTGATGGGTTTAAATTTATAGTACGCATATTTTATTATATTACTTTTTAACTTATAAAGTGAAATAGACTTTGATCAAATGTCAGTTTTGTTTAAACTCGATCCAACGTTAAAAAAACAAGCGGAATGACATTTATCTTAAATGTTAATCCAAATTGGACTGAACGTACCAATTAAAATGTAAACATCATTAAATAATTCATTCGATATTGGCGACTTTTTTCTTTCACTTTCCACCAACTTTTTAACGTTACAATTAAATTCAAGGGAAAATAATTCTCCGGCCAATATAAATTGTGTAATTTAAAATATGATTCTAAATGAATTATGTAATTATGAAATAATGAGATTAAATTTGTAATTTAGCGCAATAAAATTAGTTTACAAAATACAATAAATTATTCATAGGGATACTTATTGATGGAGTGCAATGTAAGTTGCACAGGGTAAAGTAAAACAGGATACTTTTATAGTTACATACGTCCCACAATGACGTGTACGTAACAATGTAAAGAATTAATATGTGCCTCGCCTACAATATAAAGTATAATTTATATTTAATAACATCATTTTTATACTCATAATATTTACTATAATAAATTAATTTATATTGGAATAACATATTAAGACACAAAGACTAAATGCATAATGCACAAAATCCGATTAAAAAATCATTATTCGTTTATCTATTCCTATTCCTTACCTAAGAGGATGGTTTTGCAAAAAAAATGCAAAAAAAGATATACATATATTTTGAAGATTATATTTTATTTGTCCTATCAGTGTTAGAGCTTTTTATAATTACTGTCTTATGCATTCAAAGTACAAACCCTTAGTAAAAATCAAACATATATGAACATATATGTTTTTCCTTAATCCATATATGGCCATATACATGGTCAAAATATGGCAATAATTGATATAATATTCTTTTCTATACATGTTTTTAATAATTTCCTAATTATGAAACCAATTTTTACCATATATCAATCAAATATATCCACATATGAATTAAGAGAAACTATATATGTCCATATATGTTTCATCTTTATTAGGGATATTTATTGAGAAAAAAAAATATAATGATAATTTTATGTTTTTAGAGTATATTTCTCAGTGTATATTTTTTCAAGTGGAAAAACGCTTGATAAACTGCTTTAATTTTAGATATTGTAAATAAGATGGAGTGCGGTGTTAAAACTATATATATATATATATATATATTTGTTATCTAGTCACAAATGAATAACGTAAATTAACATGCTGACTTAACCGATAGGTATCAAACACTCCAATGTTCACTATTCTCGAATAATGCGCCTTGCGGTATTTGAAATCGCAACAAACCTTTCCACGTGATTGGACTTTAGAATACTTTCCGCGCTTGCAACTCGTCGCAGGGACGCAATGAAGTCTGAATAAAAATGCAAGATGAATGTGAAGAGGAGTATTTTTTAATTACCTCTTACAAACCCCAAGTGTAACTGCTGTTCTTTTTTATTACTATTTGTACCGCTCATTTTGACAGTGGTGTAAACCCATTTTTAATGCAAATTAAGATATCATGTAATTTGCCATTAATTTGGTGTAATGCTTTAAAAAAATTGACATTCTGAAAAGTGTTAAAAAGTGGACTTACACCACTTTAAAATTAATGGTCCATTTATTTAATGCTATTTTTATAAGTTAATATTTTACAGCAGTTATATAACTACATTTTGCCCCTCATTTTGCTTGACAGTTTAAATGAAAAGAAAATTAATATTAACTATTAATCGTAAATTGAACATAATTCTGTTTCGAGACATTATTCAGAAATTTGACATTTAATTGTTTCAGACTAAATCCTCTCACACGCAAGAATGAAATGACCGGCATATTAAATTGCAAAGCTTAAAGTGCATTAACACTTTTTTTTCAGCACTCATGTATTACGACACATGTAATGAAAAAATTGAAACTGATTTAATGTAATATTTCAACGTTAAAATTATTTTATTATTGATCATTGAAGAAAAAAGATTAATAAGAGATAAATGAAATCATGTTGATGCAGTTTTAATTTAATTACTGTGGTACATAAACATAATTTAAATTCATAATAAAAATAACTTAATCAAAATACCGCGTTAATAATTATTGTAATAATTAAAAGAGCTATAATGCTGCGAGAAAACAAAGATGTTATTTTTTGTATTTATTTTGCAGTTGCAGTCCTTTTAAAATACTTTAATTGCAATCTTTTGTTGGGAGTTGTTTGCTTCTAGAGATTTAACGAAAAAAAACAGTGCAATGCTAACAAATGTTTCCTTATAATTCTTGCAATATTTCATTTATTATATAAGTAATAAAATATTTTATTTTTAAAGAAACAATTTTCAATTAAAAGTAATAAAATGTATATTGATAATAATTTTTAAATAATATAAAGTAAGAGAATATATGCTTTTATATGTATTTATTACTTTCAGAATAGAGAAAATAATAATAAAATAAACCATTCAAAGCATACAAAATGATTGCTATTTTTTAATTTTTATATAAAATCCTCAATATGATCAGAAATAGTAAATTTAGCTTAATTAAAAGTAAACTTTTATCTCAAATTCTTCCCACTGTACATTCATGTATAACTTCAATCAGAATAAACAATATTAATGAAATCAAGTAATTTTATTTTATAACAAAATAAATTATTTCGCAAAAGTGGTCCTTATGATAAATGAATTTGTTTTATCTTTCCGTATAATGTAGAATGTATGTTAAAATTATTTATTGAACTGTGCAATAAAGACAATAAAATTTACATAGTATATTATATCAAATTAAAAACTTGGAATATGGATGGGCATATCCCGTTGTTATTATAAATAAGTATGACAGTAATTTTTTCTTCAATGTGATACTTGTATTGTGCCAAAGCTGTATATTTCTATATAAATTCACTTTTATAGCACTCATAAATTTACACAAGATAGTAGGAAAAATAATATTTGAATACTTTGGCCAAGTGCATGTATCTATAAGAAAAATAAACCCATTTAATGTTTAAAACTGTTAAAAATTAGATGATACTTGTTTCTTTTTTTATTTTATATACAATTGTATATTCAAATTAAATCAAATTAAGGAATTCTACATTTTGTACCCTGCGTATATTACACTTGAAAGTTAATGCGGAACAAAATATTAATGCATAATTCACTCCCCTATTTTGTATAATGTGACACAACAATTGCAGTTTTTATAATCAAGTACGTAATGGCAAAAAATTATCATACTTTAAGTTCAACAATGAGAAATTATAATATCACGATTAAAGTTTTAAAATGCCATATTATTAAACCCTTTGAGGACCCGTATTGAAAATAAAAAGAACTTATCGGTTCAGTAAATTAACGAAACAAAAAGTGAACATTCAAAAATTCCATCAATCACAAGGCAATTTCGCGCAAGATTGGTACTGCATTTAAATTGAGATTTCATTTCATAGTTTACAAGAATTTTCCCTTTTGCTTTTGATTTTAATATTCCATCCCGTTAAATGAATAAATTTTAATATATTATGTAGCGTCTTCCAGTTTAGATGCTTGCGTTGTAGTGTTGTTTGACAAAAGAGAAAATGCCCAAGAAAAAGGGAAATCAATGTTGCTTCAAGATTCACAATTCAGCATAACTGAAATAACTTTAAGGCAACCCTGATTCCTATTCTGAGAAATATAAATTGAAAAAAATACAAGAATATTAAAACAAATTACTGGCTTTTATTACTAAAAGGGGGTATATACTTAAATTCTCACAATATTCTCGAAATATCAATTTAAAATTTTACATATTTTAATAACTATAAAAATTAACAGATATGTACAATATTTATACATTTTTTGTGAACATATATATAAATGCTAACGATGAAATTTTACTAACTCAAGATAGCAAACTGTTGGCAAACAAAATAATGAATTTTTCTCCAAATGAAGTGAATCTTAGTAATTTTTTTACAAGATTAATTTATTCACCAATGAAAAATTACTGGTATCATGGCGCTTTTTCTCCCTGCGACCATAAAATCATCAATAAGAGAAAAGCACCATTTAAACTTCCTCAACTTTACCCTCCCCTTTCCCCCTCCCCCCAACACATCAACACACAGTCAATTAAAAATTAACAACTTCAGCTATCAGAGGCTGCTTTCAAAGGTATTAAAAGGGTCCTTAATTTGAACCACTCGAACCGCCTAAACTATCGCTTAATCTCGTGGAAAACCAATATTAGACAAGTAACAAGCCTGGCAAAAGTTCAACATTAGATAAATTGTAAGTCAAATTCAACAATAAGACCTATAATCGAACATTCAGCTCGAAATATAGCAAGATAATCCGCTGCAAGTAGGCATCGTAATGCAATTTCATTGGTCGTACGTGATGGCCCATACGCGACGAGACATAAAGCGGAATGCGTAACGTGCAAGCCCATTTCTATCAATTACCAGTATTTGACATGACGCACGACACCGTGACACCAACCCTCCCCATTACACCAATGAATTCAACAGTCGCGTCGCGTGAACCCGCGCGATCTTTCATGCAAAAGTCACATGACGCATCCTGGCCGCTTCGGGTTTGACCCCCTAACGTATATGAAATTTCTCGCACACCTTCGCTAGACGAAGTGCCCTTCGTTCGTTTTACATACCCCGCGTTCATGTCATATGTCCAGTGATACATTCGTAAACGATAAATCATGACCGACCGTCGCAATTGTCCCATAAATGAAATGGAAAAGGAGAGAAATAATGTTGCCGCAAAGTGAGAGCGAGAGGGGAAAAAAGCTGCACCGAGGAAAAAGTTGTAATAAAAATTATTATACCTTCTGACGGTGAATATAACGGTCCATTTCATATAAGGAAATAAAAAATTCATATATAGATATATATGCTTTTCCTTAATCTATACATGCACGGAGAGAAAAGATTACTAAAAATTACTGACATTGTTGGTAAACTGGTCATATACTTGCAAGAATTGAAAAATTACTATCCTAAGTTAGTAAAAAGTGTCAGCTTTCTAAGAATCATTGTCAACAAATTGATACGTTTTACTAACTTAAGATAGTAATTTTTCAAGTTTTGCCAATATATAACCAGTTTACTAAGAATGTCAGTAAATTTTATTAATCTTTTCACTCCGTGTGGTCATATATGACACGTATGGTCGATATATGGCAATAATTGATTTTCATAGAAAAACATTATTAATCGCATATGGCTAGACTATTATATCAATTATTGCCATATATCGACTATATATGGATTAAGGAAAAACATACGTGTCCATATATGAATTTTTTATTTCCTTATATAAAATTGTTAACACATACGTGGACCATATAAAAATGACATTTTCACTTATTGTTAATGAATTTCAATGATTAATAAGTAAAAATGAAGTCATTAATTTAGAAAGTAAAAAGTTCACTTATTCAGATTTAGAGAGTGTAGAAGATATCCTTTCAACACGCCAGAAGGTATGGTAATTTTAAGTACAAATTTTTTCTGAGCGTGGCGATCCTACCAGAACCATAAATTAAAATCAAAGAAAGTGACAACCCTTTTTTGTCGTCACTTGACGCGCACATTTTCCAGGGCGGTGTACGAGAGAAATGAGGTCTTCCAAAGGTACGCCTCGCCATCTTCGAGAACAATGAGCAACGGCAAGCGTGACCCAAACACCAACGAAGAAGCTGACAGTTGAAGCGCAACGCAAAGGGTGGTACATTTTATCACACTTATATTATTTTGGTATAACTTTAACACCAATCGTGTTGAAGGCAGGTGAAATTCGTTATAAATGCAAAGTGCAGGGTTCTGGCAGGATCGCCAATCCGTACAAGGAAAGAAAAGATTGATAAAAATTACTGACATTGTTAGCAAGCTGGTCATATATTTGCATAATTTTAGAAATTATTATCTTAAGTTAGCAAAAAGTATGAATTTCTTGACAATTATCTCTGACACCTTTAGCTAAATTACGATAGTAATTTTTTAATTCTTGTACATATATCACCAGTTTACCAGCAATATCAGTAATTGACATTAACCTTTCTTCCCCGTGCACGCACTGAGAAAAATGTTCGGGAAAAATTTATACCTGGCTCCATATATATTCCCTTATAAGCGTAAAAAATAGTCGTCTTAGTCGATCCCGTGGAGTAATCTAAACATTCCTTCGGCCGAAATAACAGGGAAAGCCTTGCATAAATCACCTCGATAAGGTTCCCTCGCCGTAAACTACGATAATTTTCCCAAGGAAATTTTTCCCAGCGTGCAACTCCAAAGCCGAGGCGAATGGCAAAGTTTTTCTTTCCTTGTTTCCTTTCGTTTGCAAAATGTATTCGAAGTGACGATGGTGGTGAGAGGGGCAGGGGGGGGGGTGATGAAAAATGACTGTAAATGGGTTGGAACGATGTCCCTTTATTATGCGGGGAAGGCAAACGAACCCGACCCAAAGTGTGACGAAGAAAGGGCGCTGGGTCTGACTGGTGCGAGTGAGATGGTTGCGCAAGCCTTCGGGTCCTCGCTCGGATGAGAGTGAGTGAGACACACCTTTTCAGGAGAGGCGATCGCGCCCAGGATTGCCCTCGGTTGCAAGCGCGTCACACATGTCCGGGTGCATGTCGCAGATGACGAGCCGCTGCCACGGGGGGCGCGCACTGGCTCGTTGGCGGGCGCCGAGCGCGGCCCACCACTTGTTCCACGAGCGCCGCCAGCAAGGATTCACTCATCTATCGATTGGCCACGCGAGTCGTACACACCGTGAGCGCTCTCGTTCCCCGATTGATGGCACGCGCGGCGGCGAGTTTTCAACGGCGGGGCGCGCGCGCGCGCGCCTGGCGCTTGCGGGAAAGGTGCGCGCGATTGGGGCTGCGCGTCCGCGGCGAGCGCGTCTGCGGCTCTGTTCGTCCGAGTGTGTGTCGCGGCGGGCGCTTGGCGCAAACGACGCGTCCTCGGCCGGTGCTGCTAATGCTACTGCTGGTGCTGCTGGCATCGCGCACGGCGACGAGGCGGTGCTTGGAATCGGGCCAGCCATGCGCCTGCCTGAGCGATCAACTCGAGCGCTATATGTCTTTCCGCGGCGTACGCTCGTTCGAACGCATTTACGAAAATCGAATTTAACGTGCGCGCGGGGACCGGGAGGATCGGCCGATAGGAGGACCGAAGAATTTCATCTAAGGGAACCCTTCGCTCGCTGTCTCTTCGCCCCATTTGCGTGACCAAAACGAGCCTCCATGAGGGCACTCGATCGCGAGACCTCCCCGGGGGACCGTCCCCCGGTGGGTCTGCGCTCTGGTCGTAATAGCGCGCGACGAGTTTATACGGGCCAATGGGAATGGTGAAATCGTCGGGGCTTTTTGGTCGGGGTCTATGAGCAATTTAGGATTAGCAGCTTTAGTAGTGCGAATGCTAATTGTCCGCGGTCGTTGCGTAATTGTTCAATTATTATGTACGAATGTAACTAAATTGTTAGCTTTGGGAATACAATTTTTGTGGGTAATTTTTATCTGACTTGTACTGGACAATGAAGACAATAAATATCCTAGTAAAAATGAAACATATATGTTTTTTTCTTAATACATATATAAACATGCCTAGTAATAATGATACATGAAATAATTTTACATCATCATTGTTATAAAGTATGGTAATTTTTGTTCCAACTTTTTTCTACGTGAGAACGACGATGAATAGTCATTTTTATAAAATGTGCTTTTTGTTTAGAATTGAGATTAATGACCTCTAGTAACACATGATGTCCTATAATATAAGTAGAATATCAGGAGAACATAAAGCGAACAATAGATATCGCCCGGATATTTTCCAGATGTTACAGGATACTGTGCGTTACTGGGGACGTTAAAAATTTATTTTATAAATTAATAATAGAATGGTGTTTAGGTGAAATAATGCTTCCAAGTGTGCAAGTAAAATTTTATTTAAGGATATTAAAAGTAAATAATAGTATAAAAAAATGAACGGAAAATAGGAAGTTTGATTAAATTAAATTGAGACATTTATTGAAGTATTAAAATTTCATTTTTGTTATAATAATAAGATGTTATACTTTATCGTCATTTACCATATTAAAGTTACGATTTACTTAAAGAGTTAACAGATTACGACAACATATTTCATATAAATTAAATCTGATAAAATATACCTGTGCCAATCAATTTGTAAATTGAAGCAAACTTGTTCCACCTTTTATAATAGAACCAATACAGTCTTATTGATTTGTATTAGACCTTTTCATCAACATGTATCTTCATAACAAAAATTTCCCTTTTTAATAAAATATCCTTATAACGATACTAATAATAATACAGTAATGATAAGAAAG
Organism: Leptoteleia sp. ZL-2020; assembly: GCA_022817305.1. Classification (NCBI taxonomy): domain Eukaryota; kingdom Metazoa; phylum Arthropoda; class Insecta; order Hymenoptera; family Scelionidae; genus Leptoteleia; species Leptoteleia sp. ZL-2020. The sequence goes on along the minus strand of JABFPN010000208.1, from coordinate 30,827 downwards.
AAAACATATGCTTCAATAATATTATTTTATTGCCTTATTTTATGTACAATTCTGATACTTTTGATCATTTATAGAATCATTATTTATATTTACATTATTCCGCTTACATTAAGTGTACATTTATACGTCACATTATGCATACATTAGTTTGAATTTCAATTGTAATTCTAATAGGTCTAATTCATTAATGATTAAGGGTTTGTAAACAATTCAAATCAATTAAAAAACTGTTATTAATGTGATTATAAATAAAATTATATTTCATGACAATTAATACATGAAAGGACATCAATTAAGTTGAAGCTTAAAACTTTATATTAATTTTGGAACATCTTGGAAAAGTAAACAATTTTACTAGAATTTTAATAGAAGTTATTTTTAGTATTTGTGTATGAACATCTTTTATACATAAAACTTTTGTTTTATCATTTCTAGTTACACTTTATAATAAAGAAAATAGAGTCAAATTAAAAAAAAAAGTTTCAGAAATTTTTTACTATTAGTTTGTTCATTCAATTGTCAGGAGCATTGTTCTTTCAATGGGTGGATGAACGAATTCGATTTGAGGTTCTAAGGGGAGATACGTCAAAAAAGGTGGTCACCGCTACTGACTGTAGATAACGAACTGTCCCTTCCAATTGATAAATTTCTTTTTATAAATTCATTATGAAATGGCAATGAAATTTCAGGATGATACTTTCATGGAAAAATAATTGAGGGGCGGACTCATTTTATATATTTTAATTAAAGTTTCTGGTTACATGAATCAGACCTCTTCTAGGTGAAAATTGATTAAATGCAAGTCTTGCCTTTTTTAAGGATAATGGCATACAATTGTAATGTATGATATTGAAAAGCAAGCAAAAAGTGTATTCCATTAAGAAAATGAAATGATCCTGTGAGAAAAAGAAGTATCAAACTTTTCTATTTTACATTTTACTACAAAAACTTTGTCATACAAATGACCATATTTCCTCCAAATAAATTTAACTTTCACCTTATAATTGTATGTAATACATTGAAGCTTAAATTTGTAATATACTGAGTAAAATTTACTATATATCATAAGTCATATTTACTATGTTTAAACTGTCCAGAAGAGCACGAAAAATGCTAATTTTTGCTAAAATATTTTTATCAGTGCACATAAGTCACAGCGAAATAAAATATTGTGATATTGGAAAGATTTTAAGAGAAAAATTGTTTTCAATGAAATTTGAACAGAATTTAAATTTTCTTCCATTTTCCCTAGTTATGAATAATAGTATAAAGTATTTAAACATGATTATTAATGATTAGGCGCGGAAATGAAACGTATGACTGTCATCTCGTTTGCAGTTTTACATTAATGACGTTGGTTTGAAAGTATTATAGCAATTAAATCAAGAAATTAATGCCATTACAGAAATAAATAGTGATATCTGTGCAGGATGTATCAAATTGCCTGCAATAACTCCAGAAGGCGGATTAGTTAAGAAAAATGAGCTCTTTACGGAAATTTTCAGGATCAATATTTCAGTGGATATCGACCGTCAAAGCTTAGATATAAATTTTATTTGTACAAAGTCTCCAAATATCGCCTATTTTCAATGGTTTCCATACAAATTAACATGAATAACAAGCAGTGTAGTTGAAAATAAGTTTAAATACAAAACAAATTTGACTTTGAATTAAATTTATTCACCTCGTTATGGTTCCTATAATAATATGGTAAAAGTTAGATTAAGAATTACTATATTTGTTTTTTAACTTTTACCATATCTTTTGTGTTTTTTACAATACTTATATTGGAGTATGATGAAATTTATCCATCAATTTCACATTTAAAATCTTCACATAGTAATTCTGCAGAGAAATGATCTGTACAAATTTCAGTTACAAACAAAAATTAATCCCCTTCGTTTAAAAAAGTAATCCAATTCATTTGAAATAAATAGATTTTTAATCTCATCGGATTAGGATATTTTTTTATTTATTTAATTTCTTTATTTTTATTTTTTGCCGTTTTTTGTTGATTTATATTTGAACGCGATAACAAAGATAATGTGCGCTTTCATCTATTACACAGTATGCACAAAAAGAATTTATTGTTGCGTGAGAATAGACAGATGTTAATCGTGCACGGATCATTCGCAATTTATTTTTAACTCATATAAGCTTAAAGTGAAAGCAAATTATATTTAACTTACGTTTTTGAATTGCGGATCAATTTTTTAATCTATAATAGCACACTGAGAAAAAAATTGTATTTAAAATTACCATACCTTCTAGCGTTGTAAGGATATTGTCTATAATGTTTACTATTTTAGCGTACCATTGCAGTAAAATTTTATATTCAGTATGGTAATAATAACCATAAATCCTGGCAACTTTACAAGATCATATAAAAAATTATTACTGTGCCATATAAAAAATATTATTAAATTGGTATAATAATTGTATAAACATCATAGACGATATCCCTTTGACCTCAGAAGGTATAGTAATTTTTATTATAACTTTTTTCTCAGTGCAAGCGTCTACGTCAACTTTTGTACGTGCTCCAAAGTATTGATAAAATGATTGCCGAGCATAGTCAAATCGTTTACATTTATCCGAAAAGTTAGGCTGGTGAGAGAACGTTCACGAGGAAAAAAGTGCGATAAGAAAATTTGACTGTTAGGGGAGGCGTCGAAAGGGAGGATGAATAGAGAATACTTCAGCAGTATATACTCTAACTTTTCGTTTCTCTCTTCTTTGTTCCGAACAATGGAAAAGGTGTTTAACAGCCACAATGCTCGAGTGTTATTATAGTAGTCTAAACAACTAGTCGACAAATTGGAGATCTTAATTACGTTAGAAAATTGTTAAAACGGCTGATCAATTTGATATAAATTAATTTAAAATATTAATATAAACAATGTTTCTATAAATAATGTTATATTCCTTGTTAGTTTAGATTATGTAATTATTTATTTCATCGCATTGAATAAATTTATGAACACTTTTCCATTTGCAGTGTTTAAATGTCACACGAAATAACACAATTTTAACAGAAAATGTCAATGAAATGTCAGAAATAAGAGCTAAGAAAATGTATTTATATTACATCAGTACTATGCAAGTATTAAATGTATAATTAAACATACATACATAATTTGATATTGTTAACAATACATTGGCATTAAAATACAAAAATTGAAAAACAAATTTCAAAAATTAAACTAAATGAACTTGACAGAAAAAAAAAACAAGAAAACAATATATAACCAATGTTTTATGCAAATAAAACGATAAAAAAACAAAACCAGTGCAAATAACGTTCCATATTCATAGTACGGAAAAAACTAGTGCTATAATATTTCCTATATTTGACGATATATCACGATAGTATCATTAGAAAAATGAATATACTTTACAACTGTTTATTTTTAATTAAATACTATCAATGTGTTCAGAGTATAAAAATACAATTTTAAATCTAAAAAATACTTTATTCTCTCCAAGTTACAAGAACATCATCAGTACGGTATCTTTGAACACAATTAGTTTCTTGCCAAGGAGTGTGTCTGTTGCTTTTGAACTGCAGTAATCCTGCCACTGCTATCATAACACCATTGTCTATGCAGAACCTTTCATCTGTTGCGAATAATGTCGCGCCTCTCTCTTTGCACATAATACCCATCATTTCTTGTAACCGCTCATTGCAACCCACACCACCAACAATTAACACTTCGCTGGATCCCACGTGCGCCATTGCCCTTTCTGAAATGTCAGACGTTTCATTTAATTTAAATTACACTCGAGGAATTATTCCTGATAAAGTAAAGAAGAAAAAGAAACTTATTCGCTGAAAATTTATAATATAACTCAAACAATGGACGAAAAATAATTACCAGTTATTTCGATCAGCATTGAAAATAGAGTTTCCTGTAAGGAAAAGCAAAGATCCTCTTGCGTATATTCTTCCTTTTTCATCCAACCATTATATCGTTCTTCTACGTAACTAAGAATGCCAGCAAACGAAACGTCCATTCCTTTCACCACATATGGTAAAGAAATATATTTTGTACCCCTAAAATAATTTTAAACAAATATAAGAAATCACTTTTTTTAATTTCTTATTATATGATAGAGTTAATTTATTAACAAATATAATCAAGTTTTCATATTAACAAGTATAATAAATGTAAGAATTATTCTCTTTTATTAATTCCATTTTTAAGTAAATGTATTATTCACCTTTTGGCTAATTGTTCAATATTGTAACCAGGACTGGGATCATTTGATAAGCCCAGTAATCTTGCAAATCTGTCTAAACAGTTGCCAACAGCAATATCAATTGTTTCTCCAAATATTCTGTACCTTTGTCGAGAATACGCAATAACTTGCGTATTGCCTCCAGAAACATAAAGAATAATTGGATTTTGACTGCCTGTAATTAATCTTCCCATTTCAATGTGACCTACACAATGATTTACCGCTACCATTGGTTTATTATAAATTTGAGCTACCGTCCGTGCGACTATAGCAGAAACGGTTAGTGGGGCTCCCATGCCTGGTCCTTTTGTGTAACATATCACATCAATATCTTTGATCGTCAAATTTGCATCCGCTAATGCTTTTCTTAATACTTCCAAAATATGCTCTCGATGGTGTTTAGCAGTTTCACTGGGAAGAAATCCTATTAAATAATTTAATAGGCATATTTTATGATTATTATTTCAATTGAGGTTTATATCATTATATATATTACTAAAAAAGTAAAACAGTTTATGTTATCTGTTCTAAATTTATTTTGGTTATATATCACTATTTTTGCAAGAATTTTGTTAAAAAGAAACGTGAATATTATGAATACAAGTAAATTATTTAAACATTGATTTCTTTTTTTTTTAAATAATAATTTTTAGTAAAAGAATCATGCTTGAATTTAAATCCTAAATTTATATTTAATTCTTTATAATATTTAACATTATTGATGTGACTGTCAAGTCTACTACAATTACTTTAAAACAGAAATAAATTTATTACATTTAATTCAAGTATAAAAAATTCATGCATATATTATATATAAACTTTGAAATATTGTCAATTTAACTTTAATTTTTAAAGCAGCCTGATAAAATAAACTTTTTTAAACTTTAAATAAGAAATAACTAAATTATTCATGAAAGTAATTATAAACTATTTAACCATATTTTTGTAAATGACAAGATTGGAGCAGAATGACAGGTTATATTTACCTTCTCCAGGCGGTGTAATATATGTATGCCTTACATTTGATAATGGTTTAGGTTCTCCATCTTTAATAATTCCTATGCCCAACTTATTAGCACTACCTTCGAAACCTATTGCAATCATTGTATAAAAAATATAATTCTTTATTTATAAAATTAAACCCATGTACGCCAATATTGTTTTTGTTGACAAAGTAAGAATAGCGGCGCCACATTTCTATGTCTGTCTCTCTCATAAGCATGTTGAAATGAATGAACGAAATACATTTAGGTTTTACTCTGTAAATGACAGTCAACATTGCATCAATTGGTACTTAAAGGTCAAACTTTGATTTGCAAATATATATGCACTGTTAAATATTCTCTAAGAATATTGTTTTTTACTGCTTTGGCGTATTCATTTCTCTCTCTTTCAATTATCATTAGATGAAGAAGAAAAGAGACAAATATGATACTTCTTTCACACTTAATGACACGTTTCAGTTCGAACAATTTCTTTAATTAAAAATGGATACATTTATATGAATAGAATTGTCTGGCCTTATTTAATTCAAGAAATATATTTCCAAAAGGACTCAATTCACAATTATGAAAATGCTTCTTTCTGTTTTGCAAATCGTGCTTTAAGAAAAAATATTTTCCTTGCTTCGTATTCAATTAAGTTTACAATTAAATAAACACAAATCGTCTGTTCTTTATTAATTTAAGAAATTGTTCAATCTCAAAGACATTTTCGGTATTCCTCCTACCGCGAGTTCCCACTTAAATAATTCGAATAATCCCGCGCATTTTACCAACACCCATACAGCGCCATCTGTCGGTTGCGCTACCCAAACAGAACAAGAAAAACTTTCTCCACGAGCCGACGCGTACACTCGTGACCTCGTTCTTGCGCGACGCAACGTTCGTGCACAATTGACGTGCGTTTTCCGGGCAATCATCGTACGTAGTCTTTTGTAAACCGTCCACTGCTGAACGGAGTGGCCGCGTCAAGCCCTGATTAGAAACGACGTCATTTCGGCGCGACGCAGTGCGGAGGTTACTCGACGGCGAACCGTGTCCCAGAAAATGCAAAAGTTCGCGTCGTGAGGAGAAGTGAGTGGCAGTTAGTTGAAACGGTCGAAAAGAACGGACCAGCTCGAGATGGATGCTCGCCGCGTACGGCTTACACGCCCGACGCTTTGCATGGACGTCGCGACGCGTCGCGTCGCCTCGCGCGCGCTTACCACCCGACGTTACTTGAACGTCGGCCTTGAACACCGTAAAACTTTCCGTCTCGGCTCTCGTCCGGAGCGCGTCAAAATGTCGCGCGATCGGCGCCGCGCGCGCGACCGATTTTGTCCGCGTTCCGGAGCTTTCCGTCCCGGAAACCGGCGCTCGTTTCTCGCGCGTTTCGAGGCGCGTTTTCCGGGATCCGCGCGGTCGCGCACTAACGTGCGATTTCATAAACGATATAAGTCGTATAAATGAAACGTTAAACGGAGTTAAAGTTTAATAAAAAAAAAATGAAGTTGACGAAAGAAAGAGAGGAGAGCGAGAGAGAGGGAGAGAGAGAGAAAAAAAAAGTAAGATAGAGGGAGAACAAACGATTGTATAAGTCGCGACGCGGCATTTGGGATGTTATTTTCGTTATAATTATTTAATGGCGGACGCGCCTCCAACATAGTCGAGCTGTTCTTGCGAATGTAATAATGCGCCGTTTTATCGTAATGGATGTTGTATCTTCATATATGATGAGAACTAACGTGTTCAATGATCTCCTAGGAGTACGGATCCGAACGAGTTTTGTGCCACGATCGCAGTCCGCTTCGTCCTTGGATACTAGGTACAGCCCTTTTCCATTTATTTCCAACATTTATTATCATCCAGTCAATCGTTCTGCTACAAATGAAAAAAATGGTTGAAAGCAAATTCAATTTAGAGCAGGAATTTTAAAAATTTTATTTATTTGACAGATTGCTTATGTATAAGCTTCTCGTTGTCCTTTGACACATATATATAAAGATATCAAAATTTAACACAGTTCCTTTTTATTATAAAAAGCAAATTTTAAAATTTCAGAACTTTGTATAAAACATTACTTCAAATGAAGGGGGTTGAATTGATGATTATATATAAATATTTAGCAAGTAATATTTTAATATATTTTGGTTTTCATTGAAACATCGTCAATAATATGATACATAAAAGTTTACATTTAGTTTACATTAATTTTATATCCATTAAGAATTACTTATACTCACTTCCTTTTTTTTATTTTATTTTATATTTTTATATATATTTGTATTATATTTACTTTTTTTAATCTATATTTACTTTAATAATTAAATATCTGTACCCAACAATTTTCATGAATGAATTTCAACATTCCTGCTTCCAGTAAATTTCATCACTGTGATATCTTGAAATCTCTATAAAATTTTGTAATCAATTGTTTATCAAGGGCTTTCTTCTTCATTGAATGTATTTATTGATTAATTTAGAGATAATTAATTAATTGCTAAAATCGTATATTTTTTTTATACTTTATAATACATTTTATTAATTGATACTTTTATTAACAAATTATAAGATTTATGTAATTTTTAAAAAATTGCATTTAAATGTAGTAAAAAGTTGGCAAGAAAACATATGAAAAACAAGGGAAATGACTAGGAAACTGTTAGGTTATTTTTGTTTCTTTCTTTTTTTATATTATAACTTTTTTCCTTAAATTCGTGAAGATAAACAACTTTTACGTTTACAGATATAGAAATATTTAAAAAACATATATAAAAATGTACTTAAATATATTGGATGAACAGATTATTTAATTACTAAAGTATATTGATTTTATTGCATTGATGAGATGATATTTGGATTTAAAGCACGAAGTAATCTGAAGTAATTAAATGACTATAAAAATCAAAATCTGAGACGAAGCAAATATAACACAAAACTAATAAAAATTACTTGTACTTACATTATATTATATCGAATATATGTTATATTGTTAAATATTAATTATTGTTTACATTGAGTATAATTGTATTTTATATATAATTTAATAACTTCTAATAAAAAATGTGGTTTTAAAGTAAATGAATTACTCACGTCATTATGACATTAATTATTAAATTTAGAGTTCAATATAGATTATTATATAATTTTAATGATATACATCTGATTCATATGTTTTTCACGCGACCCAATACATAAGACCTTAACTTAATAACATTGATTTATAACAAAATTTGTCTTCAATGTTTACATTCAACAATAATAATGTTTTTATGCTCAATAATATTGTTAACATTTATGTTTAAGTATTTTCATGTGTTGTTTTTCCATAATTTTTATTACTTAAATAATTAAATTCATTTTTATTTTAGTAACATACAATTTTAATTATATTAATATGTATAAGATCTGTACATGCAAAACCTACCAACCAAATGACTAATGGCTCGTTTTAATTTTAATATGAATAAAAATATAGAACAAAAAAATAGGGCGTGTAAAATTAAGTTCTATTCACTGACTGGCATACTTGAATTTGTACGTAGATATTAAAAGCATTAAATCTTATTAATCAATAAAGTTAATAGTGAATTTATTTCCATTCATATTGATATAAAACTCAGCAGTGAATTACCATTACAAAGTCCAACACTATGTACTTAGTAATTTATTGTAAAATTTGAACAAATTTAACAAATTGAATAACAGCTGATATTAAAGATTACCATTAATAGATACCAATAAATTTGCTTTCAACTCCATTGATGACATAAAATAAAAAAAATTTATGATAAATATAAAAATACTTTGATAATTTTTTCATAACAACATTATGATAACAAGCAAAAAAAAGTAGTCTAATCTAAAGTTATTTGAAACATGAAGCATAAGTAAGATTCAACAAAATGTTAGAAACGAAATTAATAATTTTGAAACTTAAAGTGCACAATTAACAACACCTGATGATATTTACAGATGTCGCGCGACTACGAAAGCAGACGCAAGGGCAGCAGCAGCGGCGGCTCGAGCAAAATGCGCATGGACACCAGCGCGTCGCAGCCGCGTACAACATCGTCGGAGGCGTCGAGTTCGAGCAAAAGGCGGGAGCTCGACAGCGTGATGCGCAAAGCCCGCGAGTCACAATCGAGCAGCTATTGGAACAAGAAATTGCTCGAGGCGGAGGAGCGCGATCCCAACAGATGGCGTCATAGTGGCTACAAGGAACTGTACGTGGGTGGGAACGGCGAGGGACGCAGCAGAGAGCCGAGGAGTCCTCGCCCGCGCAGCCCTCGGCCGCACAGCCCCGCGAGCCGGGCGCGACCGTTGCGGGGCCCGCGTAGCCCGCGCAGCCCGCCGAGTCCGCGCAGCCCAATAAGACCGCGGAGCCCGCGCGTGCGCAGTCCCCGGGGTGCGCGCGCACCGAGCCCACGCAGCCCGCGCAGTCCGCGGCCGCGTACCCCGCGCGAGCGCACGCGCACGCGGTCGCAAACGCGCTCGCGCTCACGTTCGCGCTCGCCGCGAACGCCCCGGACGCCGCGCACGCCCCGCACGCCCCACCGGCGACCCGGACGCAGTCCGAGCTCCGGCAGCACCTGCTCCGACAAGTCCTGCTCCATTTGTTCGCCGCGCGACCGACGTCGCCCCGTGCCGGTGTCTCGCTCGAGCTCAAGGTCTGTCACACCGGTGCGCTCGAGCTCGCGAAAGGATGCCGCACCATCCGGCTCCAGGGCCCCGGCGCCGAGGTCGCGGCCACGCTCGCCGCCCCCGCCGCGTCCGCGCACTCCCCCGTTAGCCCCGCAACCGCCCCGCAACCTTGCCAAGGATTACAAAACTGTCAGCGAGGTTAAAGCCCGCCGTAAGGACAAATATAGCAGAGTACCTGAAGATCCAAGAATACCCGATGCTATGTCAATGGTACTGCTTACGTTTCTTTTTTTTTGTATCTTTTTTTTCTCTCTTTTTTATCTACCCAAATGATATATTGAAGAACTTACTTTGAGTCGCCAACCAGGAAATTATTGTATTTTAAAAGTGCATGATTTTAATTACATTTTGATTTAGCATAAACTCGTTCTTATATTTAATGTTTTCATGTACACTATTAATTGTGCATTCATTTGAGGTTCGTGAGTTGTTTAAAGAGCAAACAACTAAAAAAACTGACTGCTGAATGATACCCCTTGTTCAAAGAATATAAAGTTTCGACCTAAAAAATTCGAGCTTGAAACATGAAAAATGTAACCATGATTTAATCAAATCAACAGCATACCACTTTAGAACAACAAACCCATAAATGACATAAATGTAATAACATAACTTACAGGGTTAAACGTAATGCTCTGGTGATCATTAAATCTAAGGTACTGTATGAATGGTATTACAATTGATATTTTTAAAGGTATGTATATTAGTTTTAAATAAGTATATACATAAATAATAAAATAGAAATGTTGTCGTAAGTTATCAATATTATTCTGACGAAATAAATTTAAATAAACATTCGAAATAAAAATACATCGCGTATCCTGTATTCCAGATAATGCGACTCACTGTAAGTTCCACTGTATATTAAAAATATCTGGAATAATTAACACGCAAAGTTTAAACATGGTTTTAATAGTAATTATGAATTAAATGATGTTGGTACATTATGCTAGAGTTACATAAAAATTACATACAAAACCTGTTACTGATTATAAAATTTATGTGAATTTTACTCAGTCGTATAATTTTGATAAATCATATCTTTATATAATCAAAGTATAGTAAACAGAGATTAGATGTAAATAATATTTTTTAATTTAATTTCGTTTGTATTAAAAGTGTTAGTTAAACTCAATTTAAATTTAGATTTAAAAAATTAATCATTGTGGGTGCCAATAGTTTGCGTGTTACAAAATTGCATTTTTTTCAATTTTTTTTCTCCGGAAATTCTCCATTTTTATGTCGATTGATTCATAAATACAAAATATTTTATAGAATCTAAGTGTTATAAATAAATTAAAAAATACATATATTTGCAGATGTGTAAGCATGTGAAAGTAGAAAAGACTCATTCAGGACACGGAGAACCAATAATACATCATCCGCCACATGAGTCATCGCCAAGTGAAGACAGTGACAGTTCGTCAAATAATTCTCATACCGGTCCACCCAAAATGACATTATCTGAAAGGTATTACTATTATTATTATTATTATTATTGCCCTACTACATAGAAACGACTTTATAATACTAATAACGCTACAGCAATATGTGCGTTTTGAATAAAAAAAATCATTAAGTAAAAGTTAAAGAGTTGAATTGAATGATACTTTAGAATTGAAATCTTAATTTTATCAGAATTTAAAAAAAAAGACTGTTTGGTGCTGATCTAAGGAATCAATATACAAGAAAATTTGAATTGCAATATTAAATATATATTTAAAAACTCGTTCTTGCTTTATTTAGATTTGGAAAAATGGCCCAGTGGAGTGTAGATCGCCGAGGTATGGAAAATATGCGAATTACAAAAGATGGTGAAAACACTATGAAAGTTGTAATAGAAGGGGAAGAAAGAATTGCTAGACTTGGGTATGATTCACCACCACCTGGACATTACCCAGAATCATTACTTACAACAGGTCCTCGAGGACTAGAATGTTGGGACGACGTACGAGTGAGGTCTATATCATAAGAATATTATTTAACATTATTTTGAAATTATAAAAACATTAACTCTAAATAGTACTTAATGTTCGAAAAAGAATTTTAATAAGTTATTTTATTTATACCAGTTTAGAAGACGGAAACCAGCTGATTATAGACAAAGATGGAAACTAGTTGTTTTCCACACTAGCAAGTTTCTGTCCGCGTCTCCTTGGAAACAGCTGGTTTCCAAAAAAAACATAAACAAAGCACTCTCCTTACACTTGTTACAAAAAATAATAATATATGCACCAGGGACAGAGTGACGATTAGAGGCGAGTGTGAAGTTGGTCACTTTCGTCTCGCTCAGCTAACCTCACACTAGTCTATAATTCACTGTTGCTCCATCCTTGGTGCATAATATACTATTTTCTGTTCTGTTTGAAATTAAATATATATTTCTTATGTTCAAAATCAATTAAAATAATGTAAACAAAATTATATATTGAAACACAATTTTACATGACATAAGTTTTATTTGAATATAATAACTAATAATATTACAAAATTATTTATTATTCTTACTAGGTATGATTATTATAAAGCCCGTGGTTATCTACGCGATTTAACCTTGGATGATTACATTAAATGGGAAGAATGGTGGTATAAATATCAAGAATGGTTGGAAGCTGAGCGCTACTATGAACAGTGGGCCGCAAGTAGAGCCAGTGGTGGAAGTGCAAGTGGCGGCGGAGGAGGAGGAGGAGGAGGAGGAGGTGGAGGAGGTGGTGGTGGTGGAGGAGGAGGAGGAGGTGGTGGAAGTCGCAAACGCCGTGGCAGGAGGAACAATCACCATTAAAGTTTCCGTGCTTTTTCAATAATGATTGAAAGAGTTTTTTTTTCATCGTCGAAATCATCTCCTATTAATTTAACATGTAATATTGTGAGATATTTTTTACTCTTACAGACGTAAGACAAGTTTGCGTTAAGGAATTGTTCCTTACATTTCTCAATATATTTGTGTCATTTTTATAAAAAAAAGGAATGGCACTGAAAAACGAAACGTTTTTGAAATATAAAATGGTAAACAAACTTTGTTTTTGTTTGGTATTTACATCCATTCTTCTGTTCTTTGGATGTAAATAAACATTATTATTGTTTTTGTTTCGTTAATTTGACCCTATAGATGTTTACAAACATTATTTTTTATGCACTCAATTTTTAAAAACGTTTCGTTCTTCAGTTCCATAAAAAAGGAGCATTTTTTCGACGTTGAGATTGGATAAATCTTAATTTACATTGCATATGCATCATGCAGAAGACACTGCATATATAAATAAGTTTTTTTTGTGAAAATGACGTTATAATTCTTTCATAATATTTTTCATTTGACAAATTTTGAATTTGTTTTCATTATATTGTGAATTTAATTAAAATAAAAAAAGATAATTACAGTTTCAAAAGTACTTTTACAAATTTGGAAACTAGTTAATTAAGTTTTGACAATCTGTTATCGGTTTGATTGCTTTAAATTAATGCGGTGCAATGAATTGATATTCAAAATAAAAAAAAAAAACTGGTTTTTTGTTTAATTTAATTATTAATAATGTTTTTAATAAGGTGTACTTCCTGAGATTGGAAGTATATTACTTAAATGTGAATGGATGTAAAATGATTATATGAAAGACAATATATTAAGCAAGATAATAACGATTGTTTTATTTCAAATCAGTTTACAAAAGTATAATAAATTTCTCTTATCTATTTTGCTTTCACCGCTTTATTGAACATTTCCTGCAGTTTTTGGACTTCGGCTATTTGTGTAGTCTGATCTTTTTCTAATTTTGCTAAAAGTTCATCGGTACGAGCGCTACAAGTAAATTATTTTATTAGTTTCTATTCTTAATGCCAAAATATGTACTTCTCACATAATAATTTGGTATAAAATCTTATTTTTTTTTTGTCAAATGATAACTTACATTTCAGTTTGAATAAATTCCATTCGTTTCTGAACATTTTGTTTAGCATCATCTTGATCTTGTTTGATTAAAACTGGTCCAATGAGTTTGAAAACATCATTTTCTGCTTTTAATAAATCCAACTCCTCTTTAACAGTTTTGTTTTCATCTAATTGTACATCTAACTGTCTTTTTATAGATACAGCTTTCTGGCATTCTGTAATTATATAATTTCATGTCAATAATAAACATTAATTAATTATTTAAAAATATATTCAGTCTTTATGATAGGATGGAATGTTTTTTAAGTATAATATTATTTAATAAATTTAACAAATAAAGAAGAAAATGTACATTTGTATTTGTTCTTCCCTCAAGTTTTTTCTATAAAATATAAATGCTTTTAATAACATTGAATATTTTCTTATATAAATCTAATTTTAAAAATTGATAGAAAAATTTAATATCATTTGAATGAGAGTACAAAATCTGAATATAATTCTATTTAAATAAATATAAAAAATTTTTAATGTAGGATAAATTTGATTCATTTTACGTGGTAGTAGGATTGTTTCTTGTAATTAAGTATCAAATTATATGTTAATTATTACCAAAATAGAGTAATTAAATAAAAATAATTAATTGTTTCAAAAATTACATTAAACATTTGAAAATGATACATTACTTATATTAATTTGACTTCATTTTAAATTATTTAATTAAATATTTTTGTATGAACCTCGTGTAATAAATAGAACGAAGTTTAAAAACTGCTCTGATAATTTACAAAATATAGTTTACCTTTTTCTATTTGTTTTAATTTGTCAATTTCCGTTTGTAACTTCTTTGCAATTTGATCAACCATTTTTGGGCAACAATGATATAAAAGCTGAAAATAATACATGAATTAGTAAACGAGTATAATGAATGAAATAACACCATATAAAATAATACATAAATGCTACTAATTTTTTAATTACAAATCACTGTATATATTTACTAGAAAACTTTATAGTTTTACAATTAATAAATTGTTTATTTTAATAAATATTTACTTCGATTTTATATTTTTAATTTTCCTCTGACATAAACAGGTTACGGTAGAATGCAACCATGAACAACGAAGTTCTGTGATAATGACTAGAAGTTGAAATTGGTCTCCCGATTGTAACGCCATCTGATGATTAATTTCGTAAGTATATTTTATCTCAACGCACAGTACTATATTCATCATTATACTTCGTATTATTGATTCAAAATATTTTACTAATGCTCGTTTATTTTAATTGTAGCCAAGGAATTGTAACAAAAAGTGAAAAAAGTAAGATAAAGATTGCAAACATCACTATAAGTGATGTCAAGGTATTTAACGAAAATTACAAGAAAATTGTAATAAACTAAGTCTGTTTACAAAAAGTTTATATATTAATACTATAAATTTTCGTAAACAAAATTAATACTATTCTTTAATTTTGTAAATTATATAAAAATAGCTTTTACTATTCCCAACATATTTTGTACTTTAAAACATGAAAATTTTGTTTAAAACCAAGGAAATTGTTATTATTTATTAAACAATTTCTAATAGACTGAAGAAAAGTTATTTTAACAATTACTATGTTTATTGTTTTATTTTATTTCAATGAATTATATATTTACAATAATATATATGCATATATTGTTGTATTTTATTTCTACAAATAATATATATGTGTTATGATGTAAAATATTTACTTTATTAGAACTTTAATTAAGTCTGTACTATATTAAATTATTTAATATACTTAGTTGATAAGATAAAAAAAAATTTATATTTATTAAATGTGCATCATTTAATGATTTAATTGACACAATTTATATATATTTTAATAATAAATTATTAAACTACAAAGCATATATTCTATTAAATTTTTGCAAATCAAAAGCAACATTAAATTAACAAGATATTTACAATGCTTATAAAAAGTGATGTTGAGATACAAGTGACAGTCCACACATTGGTTAAACTTTGTTGGATGTTTTTACAAATATTTTCTGCGTTTCAGTTTACATAAGAAGTACAGGATTATGCAGAATCACATTTGTGCAATCTATTCATTACCACAAATATCGGTTGTTTATACAATATTTGTGCCATATTCTATAAAGAATGTTACTTTACAACATTTACTGCAACAATATTTTATTAAACTGTACATTTCCAAAGTCACCTTTAGACAAAGAAAAATAATACCATTAAATAAGTTGCAATAGGAATTCATTTTATTTTACATTAATATAAATACTGCAGATTCATCAAATCAACCATATCTATCTTCCCCGCAATTTTTTTGCTTCAAACAAAAGTTGATATCGAATAACACAATTTATCTCCACTTGCAAGGTAACGTATTAATGTTGCTACAATTTTATTTCGCTTACAATATTTAATTATAAAAAAAGTAATAATGCAACCATTCCCAGTGAAACGTTGGACAATAAACATTTTAAATAAACGAAGGAACAAGAGGATGAAAAAAAAAGGGGCATTGAAAATAAATCCCTGCCATTCAACCCCATCGGCGCTTATCCCTTTTCTGCATTCTCTTTTCTCCGAGGCGTATACGCCAGGCGCGACTAGCACGCGGGTTGGCGCGTTCTCCGGTGACGGCGCTGGTGTATAAAATCACAATACTGGCCGATCTCCTCTTATAAAATACCTCGCCGCTGAATCAACAGGTAGAGCGGGTGCATTCTGATTTCCTTTTACATCCTTTTTTGCCCCACTATCAGTGTCGCGCCGTCCTTCTCACAAGGCGTTCACAATCCCGTCCCCTTTTTCCCAGCGGACAGTTTCCACCGTGTCGGCCGACCCATTTATCGTCGCGCTCATTATTTGTTTGTTAATATATCCAACGGAAGGTAGTTAAAATGTAAGGCAGACCTTGGCGATGCGCGAGTGACTTTAACGTGCCGTCGCAAACTGCGCGCTGTGATTGGCGGCGGAACGCCGAAGGCTGGAATTCCAGACATTCCAGCGTTGGTCCAGGTCGGCCAGCGCCGCGCAACCAGGTTAAGAATGTCACTCGCGGTTGGCCGTCGTTGCTGACATGTAAGGAATGCGGTGAGTCCTTTGCATTTCAACTTTTAGCTGCGAATCAAATTTTGGAGCGGCCCTCCAGGATTTCCAGCGTCACGATTGTTTACGGGGGTTGTTTTGTTTGCGTTTAGGGAGGCGGTTCCTGGCGGATGAGTGGAGTAACGAGGCAACGCTGACAACGCTGGGCAACCAAATGGACGAGGGTGGCCTATTATGGCCCAGCAACAGCAACAACAAAACGAATTCCTGCCGCTGTGCGATGTTCTCTTCAACATAATATCATTGGCTTCGTACTTTTGCGACGTTGTCTTTGACCTCGTCATGGGCTACGCACTGGCTTACAACCCTACGGTGCCGTCCGTTATGTTCCCGCTGAGTATTACACTCGTCGTAGTATCTTTAGTCATATCGCAGGTCTGTAATTGTTTTTTGTGCTGTGCATTTTCATATCGTTGCGTATATAGTCTGTTGCGAAATTTCAATTAACTCTACCAGTAGCCACTGATAACAAAATCATTTTTGTTTAATTGTTCAATAGTTTTGGGATAATAATGAAATGTTATTCTTTTAACAGGTGGTTAGTTTAAGATGGTATTTATGGGGTGCGAGGGGTAAGCTTACAAACAACATGATAAGCTCGGAATGTGAACTAATACAAAAGAAGAAGACGTGTAGTTGGACGATGGGATGTGTGCTGTTTCTGCATTCGACTCAAGTTGGCGTACTGTGGAGATATTTCAAACTTTTCATACCAGTTGATTTAGCTTACGTTAAGCATGAAGTGAGTAATTTATTATCTCTCATTGTTCAATTTATAAGATCAGCTTCAATCAATGATTGATACGAATGCTCATCTTAATAAATCTAATAATTACCCTGGTTGAAAGAATATAAAGTTTCGACCTTAAAAATTCGAGCTTGAAAAATTGTGAAAAATGCAATCGAAATTTCGGATACTGTATATGAAATTTCATATAATATTGTTCTTGAAACATCACAATTGTCCCTTGCACTAAAATAGTAGAGTTTCACAGTTTTTTAGGCTCGACTTTCGAAGCCGAAACTTTATGTTGTTTCTTCCGATACAAACCAAAAACGTTTTAGGTGAGGGAACTTTGTGTATTGCGCCTGATACACGCATTCTGTGAAGCTGCCCCAATGTTGTTGCTACAAGTGTACCTGTTATCAATTGGCATTGATCGGGAAATCGAATCGTCGGATGAGGGAGTAAAATCCACGGGCGAGATAAGGGACGTAGGAAAATTGTCAAAGTTAACAGCAATTTCCGCGGGACTCTCCTTGTGGAGCGTCTGTTGGGCTGTGGCCAGTTTTAGTAAAGGTGCCGCTCGACTCCGGAACCTGGAGCGATTGGTGCTCACTTGGCTGGGTGTATTAGCGCAACTTGCGTGGCGTTTGGGTACAGTTAGTGCTCGCGTTGGAGCCTTGATTGCATATGCATCTCTTTATGGCGGCCAGTGGTTGTTGGTAGTGATGGCTTTACACTGGCTTTCGATGTTGACTTGGTTACTTCTTACTCCGGATGGCCTTTTCCATGGCGGCGAACGTCTTCCTTTTTCAAGGAAAGCGTTTCTCGCATCTCTTCTAGCGTATGTGTACATATTTGCTTACGTTAATCTTCACGAGACTAATCATCGACAAAAAATGGTTTGTTCACTTGCTAAAAATTTACTATTCATAAATAATCTACTATCTAAGAAGATAAAATCTTATACAGATTTAAAGTTCGTACAATTAAAGTTTTTTCTGATGAAAATAAAAGAAAAACATTTGCAGATAGCCGGAAAAAGTTCGAATTATTCTTAAAATTGAGAAATTATATAATATAACTCGTCTAATAAGTTAATTACCTTTTTAGAATTACTTCAGTATTTTATATTTTTATATGTATTGCAGATAATATTTTATACTGTGATGTTCCTTGAAAACAGTCTTTTGATTGGAATATGGGCTGTTGGTAGCAATGGAAAGGATTTACTTTCTTTGCAGCCTCATACTCATCCAGTAACACTTATTTTAACATTATTAAGTTTATTTTTTGGAGGCTTATTTTTTATGGGCCTATACTACAGGTATGTATATAAATAATATATTTGTTCGAAATTTATCGTAAACGTTAAAACAACTTGAAAATTTTGTTTTAGATTCTTTCATGTAAGAAGACTTAGGTATGAAGCTGGTGGGAGAATGAATGGAACAAATATAAATACACATTCAAATCAGGTGAATATAATAGATTTATGCAAATTCAGTCAATATTACTAGTAATCTATTATGTTTTGTATTAAATACTTATTTTCATCAGTCAATTACATTTATCGCTGTGTTTACTTTAATTTTTATAGGATACACCTGATGATAAACGTCTTAGTTATATAGATGATAAGAAGCTAAATATGAACATTGGCATAAGAAAAGTTAAAATAAGTAATGGAGGTATACCGGGTGTTTTCAATTGTCGATTCGCAAATACAACAGTAACAAATCCAAATCGCAAAAAGAAGAAGCCAACTACATTTGTACCACCTCCGGCTCAACATCAATTAAATTGTTTGCCTATGTCGATTAACGAATCAAAACAATGGTTGAATGGAAATGTTAGTTCAAAACAATTAATACCATTTTGGAAAAGACCACTTTCCACTTCAATACAAGTAAGCATTTAAGAGCCCGCGTGCTTCTAAGCTGTCATACGAAAAACAAGTTTCCTAAATATAACAAAGCAATATTTATTATAATTGTTGTATTTATTAATTAACAGGAAAATGAACCAAATAATGAAAAAAATGATACCGACTTAGGAATTGGTGGTTCATTAAACGTTAATTTGATTCATGAAAAACTTCGCGAAAAGAAACAACAACAATTGCGCGAACTCAAAGCTATCCAAGAAGAAATAAAAGAAGGAAAACTGGTGCCTCCTCCATCTGCTTCTACTTCATCTTTTTCATCTTCACCTACTGCATCAAATCAGCAACCACCACCAAATACAAAACTTCATACGTCTCCAAATTCGCCACTTTCTGTGTCAGCTGCAGAACAAAACGGTGACACAGCATTATCAGCCTGGCCACCTGTTAAAATGTATTGCCTTTTACAATCTCCTTCATCCTCGCCTCATCACCCAGCGTCGCACCCCACAAATGTATGGAAAACTCCACAAAAAGATAGGTCAGATACTCCAGAAATATTACTTACACCAAGAGGACTTCCTCTCAATTACTCACCTTGGACACCTCCCTCTCACACTAATCATAGGTGAGTAATAAATATCATTTACGTAAGAAAAAATTTAATACTGACGAATATCTTTTTACCTTCACAATTACTTGTCTTGTATGACGAGTGTACTTTTAATGTAGTAAAAATTGAACCAATTTGCGCAGATTGCGAACGAGTCAAAATGAAGATGATGACAGTTCGAAAGTTGAGGGTGAAGGAGTTGGTGAAATCAGTGATATGGAAGGTAGTCAAGTATCGTTACCTAGAAGTTATACTTTGCCTCGTGAATTCAAATACAATACCGCAAATAATGCTTTAAGGGAACAACGCGCGAGCAACAATAAATTGCAACCTTCGAGGTATTATTTGCCATCTACTAACAGTTCTGACGGTAAATTTTTACTCCATTATTTAATAATAAATTAATTTTAATTTAAAGTATATAGAAATACTGAATTGACGGTTTTATAGGTGATGTAGATAGTGCTGATAATGAAGAAGAAACGGATTCTGAGTTACATTTGCCGTCCAAAATCGATCAAAATCATGAAAGAAAGCAAACTTTAACGTCTCGAGACTATTTATTTACTAAAGAAGAAATGAATCTTACGCCAGAATCATCGAAACCTCATGAAAGTTTTACCAGTTGTTTACCAAGTACTTTTGGACTATTACGTTCAAATCAAATGTTTCGTGCTAAAGTAAAACACGAAACAAAGCTATGAACTGTTATCAATACTCAATTAAATTTTTACATTTTAATAGAAATTCATGAAATTTCTTTAATGATATAAAGTGCCTTAAGATCAACAGAACTGAACATTTGTGTAAAGTATAGTTTTATATATATATATATATATATATATATATATATATATATGTATGCTACTTAAAGTTAGCTAAAAATTTTAATTTATATTATATTTTATCTTAATACGCAATTTTTATACAATTTAAGATGGAACATTGATTAAAATTTTTTATAAATTGAATGTTCTTGTACTTTTAATTAAATATTAATACTTCAATTTATTTATTAACGCTTTGATGATGATACAATGATACAATCTTATTTCTAAAGATTGTACATACGAAATTATTGCTTAGATATCACACAATTCTATTAAACAAATCATTATCATTTATATTCGTACTTTTTAATCATCAAAGTGTTACATCGATAAAGAATATTCAATAAATTTGTACAGTAACGTAAATTTAAAGGTGTACAACTTAAACTTGGGTAATGTATTTATATGCAAAATTATTTTTCATTTTTTCCGTTCTTTATAATGTAAATAAAACTGATATATAATTTTTATATAATTAAATATAATAATTATATAATATAATATTATATATGTATTTTATGTAATTTACATACTATTTTATGTCCAAACCTTATTCTCAAAGAAAAACGAAAATAGTGGCATAAATTAACATGACATGCATTCAGTTTACTAACACAAATCGTACTTTACTCTATTATATTTTACCCAAGCCAGAGGCGAAGGGTTACCAACCTAAAACCATTTTTGTTCGAGTTGAGTACGATATTTTATTCACCGTGAAAATAAAATATGTTGGTAGCCTGCAGGGCTATTGACTAACTAATTTATTATAATCTAAAGAAACGAAAAACATATTTTATTATTTTATTCGAAATGGCATTTTAAATTACAATTGTTATGTTGCATTTTTAATTAATCCCTAGAGTTGAATTATTTTATAAAAATTAAAAATAAAACAATACGATGCGATTCAAATTATAATTAAATAATTGATTGCAACTCTGCATTATAACTTGTGCACTGTAACAAAGCAGGAAACAATCTTAATATCCTGTAGGTTTGGCTATTGATTGGAATCCTCTCTATATCCGCTTCAGGCTTTTGGATGCTTCTACTAGTAAGATTTATACGCAATCCGACTGCCCCATTGTCACCGCGACACTGATAATATAATCAGAAGTTCAATGTAACGTCCAGTATTGTCCCCATGACACGGCCAGCTTTAAGAAAAGATCGAAATTAATGAGACCCGTTCTCTGTATTCTCCCTGTAAATGCAGTAGGTGACTATGAATTATCTGAAACATTAATTCTCAACACATTGAAGATACACATGACGAGAAATAATTTTAAGAATAATAACATTATATATTCCTAAAATACATTACATATTTGTATTCGCTTAATCTGAAAAGAAGTATTATTATTAAATAAAAAAATAAATTGTAACAAACGTAGATTCAATTATTTTATATACAGTCGGAAAAAAATTGTTCGTTAAATAGAAAGTAACAAAATTTTCAATAAACTTTAAATACTCAAATTGTAAAATGTTTGCAAACATTTGATAATAATTATATTATTTTAGTGGGTACTTAGACTGACCTGTCTCGTTGGTCTCCGTTTACCCGTGGGCATTGAAGCCGACCCAAACTTGAGTTTACCCGCCCCAAGAGAACACAAAGCACTGACGAAGGTAGATTTTAGGTTTCTGTCGTACCGCAAGATAGCTCAATTGAAAGTTTATAATTGGTTGTAAAGTATTCTGTAAACGTTTCATCTATGTCAGTATTTTGCTTTGAAATAAGTTTATAAAACGTTCATTGAACGTTCAGTAAATTTGAACATATGCAATTATAAATAAAATTATTCCAAATACTCTAATACCCAAGAATATTCCAACTGTATTCCGGAAATATTCTCTTTTTTTTGTTGGTGTTTAAATTTCTTATTGTTCATTTTATATATTACATTTACTACTATCTATCTTGCCTTTACCTTTCTTAACTAACGAATTTAACTTTTATTAAAATATTAGTCGGTACTATAAATTAATGCGATGTTTTCTTTTTCGCAAATTTTCTCAACATTACCAGTGAGAAGTTTGAAAAACGGTAAAATTATATTCATATTTCGCAATATATAAATCTTTATAAATATATTTTAATTTACCACAATATACAATAGATCCAAAATATAAACAAAATTAATTACACTTAAACAACGCTTTTAAAATTTTCCGAAATCAGGTTCATTTTCGAAATAAACTTTTTTGCAAAATTTTACTAAGCATCACATTCCCTCCCCCAATCCTTTCAAATCATTCATTCCGATAACGTCCGAATCACGAGAACAAAAACAAAACGCATTCCAGTCACATTAACAAGAGTCTCGTGCGATACCAAACATAATTGAGAAGATGCGGCAACATTCATTGATTCCTTTTCATATCAATAAAGCGGATTCGTTAGAGAAGATGCCACACGGATGTAAGGAGGAAGCAAAGGAGTAGGAGGGTGGGGGAGGGGTCGGGGGGGGGGGAGCGTGAGCGGAGTGCGCAAGGCGAGGGAGGAGATCTAGTGGCTAGTGACTCGGCGGAGTGGATTCGCACTAGGCTCGCCAACTCCAGCGAATCCAGTCGCGACACGGAACCCGGCCGAGCCGGTTTGTCCGCGGAAGTCGCAAGTGGGCAGGCGTCGCTGGGTTAGACCGAGGGAATCCGACAGAGGACACTCGAGTGAGCGAGAGTCGGGGCCGGCTTTTATATTATCGATATGCCATTTGTGTGATCGACCGCGCGAGCGGACCGACTCGGGAAAAGAAAAAGGACCAACGCGAACAAAGGAGCGTCGTCGCGGGCGCCCTGTTGTCCGAGAGAGCCCGACACTTCTCGAGCACGTTGCCCGACCAATCTTGCCGTGATGGCGACTCGTTCCCGGTCGCGCATTGTGACGCTAATTGGACGCCATCGTCGCGCGAGAGACAAGTTTTAGATTTCGCGAAAAGGAGAGAGGGAGAGAGATAGGAAGAAAAAAACAAGAGAGGAAACGAGGGAAAACGCACGTCGACGCGGTTGGCAACACTGTCTGCGACACTTTTCGAATGAACGGGATGACGACGAGTGCGCGAGGTGTCTTCGGAGCCTTTGCGCACCCCGAGACGCGCCAGCTCGGAATCTAACCTTCAAATAAGCGCGACGGGCTCGTCGTTTTGCGAAAACGTCCGGATGGACGGTGGCGCGCGTCTCCCACGCGAATCGCGCTGTTTTCGTCCGCGGGACTGACCAAGGCCGGGGGCCGCTTTGGCTTCGACGTCTCGAATTTGTGCGAATTTGACGGGTTTTTTTTCTTTTTCCGTTTGCATTAATATGCGTCGACGGTGCGCTCTGCGCGTTCCTTCGTCGAAACAGATGCGCGTTATTATGCAGTAGCGGGACAGCCTAGCGGCTTGCCGCCGGTAGCATCGTTTTTAATTATTGTTGTTGCCGTTTGTTGGTACGCGGCGCTCGATAAACCGAACGGACTCGCCTCGCCGGAACCTGAAGGGTTAAAAAGCTGAACGGGGGCCGAGAGTCGATGCCTGTACCCCCACCTCCTCCCTTCACCCTCTTTTGAGCTTCGCACCGAGGTAGATGTCTGTCGGAAGATGCTATCGGGATTCTTGAATGACACAGTGTGAGTGCGCGCGCCCCTTCTACGTGCATACACTCATGTGTAGGTATACAGGATGTTCCGTAATTTCACCTTCTAGACGAAGGATTTCTTTTGCTTTTTTCCGCGATTTTACCCGAAATCAACCCGATCCTTCCTCTCTATTCCACCAATGCAAATTAACGTGCAAACTTGTGTGCTTTATTTTTTTCGCGAAATTAAGTCTTTTTGTTTTTTCGCTCGTCTATTATTACAATGGATTGTTATTGACA
The DNA here is from genome assembly GCA_022817305.1 of Leptoteleia sp. ZL-2020. Taxonomy (NCBI): domain Eukaryota; kingdom Metazoa; phylum Arthropoda; class Insecta; order Hymenoptera; family Scelionidae; genus Leptoteleia; species Leptoteleia sp. ZL-2020. The sequence goes on along the minus strand of JABFPN010000208.1, from coordinate 5,992 downwards.
TTTGGTTATTCTGTGAATTGTTTATTTTCATTGTATATGACGATTCTTAGTATTGACCATTAGGATGGTCGTTGACTTTTAAATTTTGACTAGTAGTATACTGACACACTGTGAAAAAAGAAATATCTTAAGTTACTGTTTTTTATGTCTATTTATTTTTTCTATAAATAGTAGTAAAATTTTAAAATCGTGTAGTAGATTTTAAAAGGAAAGAACTAAAAATTGTATTTATGATTCTCAGTACAGTGAACGTACCTTTAGTTTAATGTAATTTTTGTCATAGTGATATTCATTTGTTTAATTATTTACTTGATTATTAATTTTTAATTATTAATAATTTACTTGAACTAATACAGGTAATTTTTATGATTTTTAAATTATAACTCTTTAATTATTTATTTTATTTATTTAATATTAAATAAATTTAACAAAGTAATATAATCAAAATAACAATATAAGAAGTGAGATATTGAATTTACATTACACTGTTTGCACGTTTCAATTTCTTCTTATACTTTTATTGTGTAATGTGCATTGATTTATATTACTGCAAAATTATGCGTGTTAGGCTTGATAAGAATTCCCAGGAGAGATTCAAAACTTTGCCTAGATCATCAATAAATAACAAAAAAAGGAACATTATGTTTGTATTTATGTTTCTGACCTAAACGTAAGAACCATGGTTTTGGTTCCTAATGGTCAAATTAAATTATCGTATTTATTTTATATTCAGAGGAATATTCTGGGCAATTAGATAATTATTCATTCTGTTCTTTGCATTTTATTATAGTTCAATCTTTCAGTTAATTTGAAATAATACAGTAATTGGTTCAGTGAATATTGCATACACACGCTCTAATAAAATTTAATTTAATCATTGAAATACCTTTTTCTATACCTGAAAAGTTAATAAAATGATTAAACGATTATATTTACTGGTATAAAACATTATGATTATTAAAAAAAAAAAAAAAGAAAGAAAATGGAAACAAAACTTTTAGATAATATTGTTTTACATGCTTTAACAATATTTATAAAAGTGACGAGTAAATTATTGCCTTGTCAAATAAAATCTGTAAATTAAATGCATTATGATATTGCATCAATGAATTTCTACTTGTGGTAACAAATTTTTTCCCCCTTAGCTGTCGATTAAACCACAATTTATGAGGTGGGGGGAAATTTTTTTTATTCTCTCAAGAACAAAAAATTATCATTTTCCATTTATTTGGTAAAATTATCTAAAATTAAGACTTTTGTAACAAGAAATACTCTTGACCGTGGAAGTTTAACTTCCTTTAAAGCTTTTTTTCTTTCAAATGCTTATGAAGAACTTCAATTAGCCTCAACTCTTGATGCCCATTTCAAAACCGAAATAATACTTTTTTTTAAGAAAAAAGTGAAACAAAATTTATTACAGCATTTTTTATGAGATCTTTTTACATTTTTAATTAATAACTGAATATATAAAATAATATTGTATATTATGTTTTCTAAACATTCAGCTTGATTATATAATATAATTTAAATTCATTGAAATTCATTGGTTGCATCAATTAGAGAATAAAGTTTTGAAGTAAATAAAATTGTAAAATTAAAAATAATAATAGAGATTTTTAAATTGCTAAAGTCATTAATAGTAATATTTTTGTGAGTCTTTTTTTTCTGATAATATAAATGTATTTATTTGGATCAGCATTGTTATTGTTTGCATTGTAGCAAGCAATGACCGAGTGTGTCATTTACATCAAAAACAATACAGCAATATCATAGTGTGACTTCCAAAATTATAACAGGATTTGACAGCACATATAAACATCTGGCAAGATCGTTAAATAAAATATTTTTGTAAATAAGCTTTGTAGAAATTGTTTTTTTTTTTACTTTTCATAACATTTTGTTAAAATATATCTTTAAATTCAAATTATTTTAATTTATTTTAATGGAACTTTATGTGTTAACTAAATTAAAATAATCCATTTATATTATTTTAAAAGGTTTCTTTTATACTTATTGTACTGTATTACTAATTTATACAATGGTATAAAATTCAACGCCCACAAAAAAAGAGAAATAGTTACAATATTGTTTTTTTTTTTTTTTAATTGAACTCTTATGTAATACCAAAAGCAAAATCTTTACAGAAATTCATATGCCGATCTAAATTGGAAACTGTATTGATTCAGCAGATTTTTCTGTTGGTCATCAAATAGATTTTGCACGGTAATCCTTTTTTTCAAAATAGTTCTCATCAGTGTGTGTATGTAATATGAGAAATAAATCATATCAAAACAAAAAAATGTATATAAAAAAGTATATATATATATATATTAATATCGTTTGAAAAATAAACTAGAACCAATTAAATTACAATTTACAAATCAATGTTAAATTTATAAAACTGAAATTATGATAAAAAAAATATTTCAATGATAATTTTACTTGTTTAAACTTTACATTTATATAACCAATTATTAATACTAATAATATATTAAACTGTTCAACAATTAATGTTCACGTTTACATCCAATTGAAGAACAGTTTAACGTTATTTATTTAATAGAATGTTATTGAAAACATTGATGGAACCGTATTAGAGGAAGCATTAATTTTATTTCTTTTTTTTTAGAAGCTTTAGCGGAAAAAAGGACAACGAACGTAAAAATAATCAGCAGTGAAGTGAAAATAATATCAGTGCCGAACTATGCTGAAATTTCTAACGCACAAACTGAGGACTCATTCGCTGAACGAGGATGCGAATCAGGAGAAGGTGAGCTTTTATCGATTTGTTAATATGCCAGTTTTAAAGCGGAGATTACATTGTTCACGCAGCTAACGGTAATACTTGCGTATTAATATCAACTTTATGTAATCAGTTACGAAGTGTTTCCTTCTTTTTTGGGGAAAAAATCTTAATAACATATCATTAATTGGTGAAATCTAAAAGAACAATTTAAACACCACGACCTCAATGAATTTTTTCTTTGAAATTTCTTTTAATTTATAATAATTTTGATGGAAACAATAAGATGTAAAATTGTTTAAGAAAAATTAACATGTGCAGTGAGCTTTTAAAATAAAATTATTCTCGTGGAAAAGAATGCTGAAAACTGCTGAAATGAACTGAAAACATGCTGAAAGTTCCAAATTTTACCAAGTTTTCAGTGTTTTTCGACATTTTTTTAGCATTTTTCAGCATTCTTTTTCCACAAGAATAGTGTTTTTTTTTCTCAAATATGCGATAACTTTTTCTCAATTAAAACACAAAACAGTTTAATTATATGTTAATTGTATAATTGTTTTAATAATGGAATAAAATTTTACAATATTTAATTACAAGTAAATCGAAAATGGAAACATTTGAAAGGAAAAATCCATTGAGTTTGATAATTGCGGTTAATTCCATTTCAGCGTAATTCAAAGTTGCCATGTCTCATAAATGCTCTCGCTCCACCGAGTTTTGCGGCTTAATAAAATCTCGCTATCCCGAGGTTGATGTTCTTTTTCTCTAAGGTTAGGTTGAGTACTTTGCCGTCTGTTACAATCTTGAATTTCAACCCGGGGAGATATACTTTCAAGATATACGTAAGACGTACACAAAAGCTAACATTTCCAGTCCGAAATCATGCTCTCAGTTTTCGTAGCTCTCTGCAAGAAGTAAAACACGGAATGAAATCTGCTATTGGACTTTTCTTCGATCAGTGCGCTACAAAAACTGATAGCAGCCTTTTCGTCGACAAGTACTTTGCGTCGCGAAACGTCTTCCTTCGAAACATTTTTCCCCGGCATGCTTTTTCATCGGACACATAAGTTAATTGGTATATGTATTAACATGGAGCATTGCATTTCCTTCGGCTATGAGAAAAAAGAAGAAAAATAAATGAAAACTAAAAATATAATGTATTGTGAGGACATTTTAAAAGTTATCTATAACTTAAATAAAAATCTAGTAATATTATGATTATAGAAACCATATTATGATTATGGTTCTTAAAATGATTGAATTTGATAATGACCATAAATTAAGTCGAAACGTTAATCTATAAAATCCTTTGATTTGGTCTGTTGTGCCTAAAAATACGGTCGTAAAAATTATTCATAAAAGTCTAGTAAGTTAAAAATGTATTAGATTTTATACAGAGAACAGTACCAAAGAAACTTAAACAATTTACTGATTTTAAACGTAATATAGGTGTAGATATATGTGTAGAACTAGATTATACACTCATTATGTATATTAATAGTAAATTACAAGTTTTAGGTACATAATACTCGAGTTCTTGTTAAAAGCAATAAAATTTTCAGTGAACAAATAACAGTGGTTTGTTGAACGATCAAAAACTATTTATGGTAACTGACCAATCTTAGCAGCAAGCTTGGACTAATCTCGGTAGTAAGATTTGGCCCTAGATTATTTCAATCTTGACGAATAATCTTGGTGGAAAATTGGTGCAAACTTGTGCCAGGCTTGGACTAATCTTGGTAGCATGCCTGTCGACTAGTCTTGGTAGCAAGTTTGTCCCAAGTTTGTGCCAAGCATCGAATAGTCGTGGTAATAAGTTTAGTCTAAACTTTGACCGATAACAGCAGCAAGTTTTGCCAATGAGGACCCAATGATTGGCCCAACATTAAACTAAACATGATCACCCAAGTTCCTTCACCAATGTTTGGCCAAGCTCGGCCCATTTATCAAGATTAGCAGACAATTAGTTTGTCTACAGTGGCTGGTTAGAATTATCAAAAAGTTGTCATATATATAATCATATATCATAATAAGTCAATTCGCATTATCACAGCTAGATTGTACTAGTTGCTCTTAATCTGAACCATAATAAATTGGTTAAATAATAAGAATATGTTTTGTTTATTCAAATCAATTAATTAAGTTCCTTGACAGTGAAGTAAAACAAGTAACTTTTGTGCATAATTTTTTGCAAGTTAAATATAAATAATTATTCGACAATAATTACAATGCATTTTGTGCAGTTACTGAGTTATATAAACTTGGAAACTTAGTTCGCTGTTACATCTTATTATTAATCGAGGCAATTTAGTATTAAGAGAAATTATACTGTGATGGAATACATAAATAAGCATTAAGTATGAACGTAAGTAGAGGAGGGTTGGAAAAATGACACAAGTAGGTAGGAATAATACATTGACTCCGCTCTCGATATAGGAAAATTATTATGATACATAACTGCATCATAAATCTATAATTTTGCTCATAAATGTATATTATGCGATGCAGAGTTGTAATTAACGTAATGAAAGTAATTTATGCATGGGAATAATTTTTTTTTGTTTTTCGAACAATTCCCTCGTACCAATATGACTTAATTTATAAATCACTTGATCAGCCATTAACTGTCCCTTACTTAAAATGAAACATACATGGTCCATGATGTGCAGGAAGTTTCAAACGTTGGATATCCAACGAATTGTCGGACTTAGAAAATTTTCGGACTCAAAAATCAACATCGGTATAAAAGCAAAAAAATAACGATAATATAAATTCTAGCTATATGCACACATAAAAAAGGGTGATTTTTGTAAAACCACCCTTAAACAACCCCTATATACAAAAATATAAAAAAATAGATTTTCCGAATTAAATCGGTCACTTAATAAAACATGTACTGAACAAACAACGTCCGTGCAAAATATAAATAAAATCGTGTGTGTAGTACATCCCCATTTTAACCCCTAAATGCCCCAAAACGTTAAAATCATGAAAAATTAGGTTTTCGCGTTATTTGAGCAATTGAATATAAAATGTACCTAAATTTTAGAACCGGAATATGAATTTGGAATGATCGAGAGTATGTATGCCAAATTTAAAAGAAATCGTATGTGTAGAACATCCCCATTTTCACCCCTAAAACCCCCAAAACGTTAAAATCATATGATAAATTAGGTTTTCGCGTTATTTTGGCATGTGAATATAAAATGTACCTAAATTTTAGAATCGGAATATGAATTTGGGATGCTC
>JABFPN010000207.1:0-60421 GCA_022817305.1 Leptoteleia sp. ZL-2020 | reverse complement strand
ATCATAGTAACTTGTACAATACTGATAATCTCTTTCAAAATGTATTTTAAATATTGCAAGAATTGTAATTTGTCCCCATTTTTACATTTAGTATAATAATTTTTATCCGAACTTTTTTCTCAGTGCAGCAATAATATTGTACTTGCTAGCCACAAACGACATTTGCAAAAGAGATGAAACGAATGTTTGTAAATTAATTAAGAGATATAATTTCCAAAGATTACAGTTAATTTGTCATTCACAATGAGACGAAGAAATGAAGCTAGCAAGAATTAGTCAGGATAACACGTGCAAGTTTAGAGTAGAAAGTTAATTTCTTTGTCACCCTGCTGTGTTCGGTGAGAAAAGTCGACAACATATCGGTAATTCAGGTAAGGTAAATCTTATGACCACGAGTGCTACCACAAATGCCATAAATCACGAGTCTTTATTCTTAATGTTTTCGGAGCGCTGTTTCACAGTAATCCTAGTCAATTGTGAAACAGTAGGAAAGAGTTAGAAAGCATGCGACCGTTTTGCAGACAGACGGCAGGCCGCAACGGCTTAACAAGCTTTAACATTTTTTGTCGATTCATCCTAGAAGATTTGCTACCGAGAAAAAGGCATTCCTTAACCCTTCCCATGCCTCGTTCTCTCTCGCAAGCATTATCTGTTTTTATCGCAAGACTTCGTAAAATTAACAATCCACTTTTGTATTAAATTGTCCCACATTCGAACTTGACATTGGGGATCAATTGTATTTCTGTAGCAACAAAGAATTCGGTTGCGGTTGATCCATAGTTAGGTGGCGTAAATATTTTCTTCACGGTTAACTAATCTGAAACAAGAAATGCACGCGTTTCATAATATTTTGAAAAGAATACATTTTACAAGCAATAAAATTTTGTCATGGTAAAATGTTTTTTTTTTTAACGCATTACTTCCTGGCTCCGAATAACTTATTTGTTGACTTAATTTATTATAATTCTATTTTTAAAAAAAAAGAAGCACCAAAATTATGTTATTAAATTTAACATTTGATATAAAGCATCTCGTACGTTAACATTCAATTTACATTCCTGAATGGAACCATCTAAATAAATAATGTATTCGGGTCTGCCAGTACAAACTCAAATGAAACATAATACTAAAAGCTATTTCTGTTTGATTGTTACTTAATCATTTTTCAATAGTAATACTCCGGAATTTAATATTGCTTTCAGTTTAATATCGAAGTCAATAACAAAATAATTTTATTCCATCGCAGAGTCCTCGCCAATATTATGAAACTGCCATACAAATTCGATATTCCCAATAAATATTTGAATAATTTCAGTACCTATAGTACGTAAAGAGACGGCGTCACGTTCGAACGAGTTTCCGGAGTGACACATTTAATAAAACACTCGAAATATCGTTGAGTGCATGACGGACTCAATATTCCGCGCAATTCTGACAATCCCTGTAATTCACGTTTTCCTTACTTCTAATAGAAATATCTCGCACTCGAAGCTGTCACGAATTTTTTCTCCGTCAGCGGATGTTTTTCCCAACGTCGCTCGGTCGTACTTTCGACGTAAAGTGTGAAAAGCACTGTATTATTGGAAGCAATTGTCAAAAGTCCCAGGTATCGTAAAGTTCGTCGCCGGTGAAACTTCTATCTGTTATTTCGGTATTAACGTCTTCATCATAACGATCCCAGTGTTACGATGCCTCCTAACTGTTGCTATAAAACTACTTCGCATTCAAGATGACGAAAGGGTTAGGAGTCATTTATGTTTATTTCGAGTGTTGTAAATATTAAGGGATTAAGTTACGGCTGACGCGTCCTCGAGGTCAGGAAAATATTTTTATAACGAAGATAGCTTGGAAGAATTGTTTGCGATATTAAGTTGGCAAGATGTTTTGTAGAAATGTTTTGGACGTCAACGGCTGTGAGGTTTCACAATGTGTACTTCTCTGAAGGGTTGAGTGAGAAACAGTAGCTGACAAATGAAAGTTTTATTGCCGGTCGTTTGATTTTGAATTAACGTTTGAAAATCGTCAAAAGATGCTTTCCTTTTAAGTGGACATTTGAAAGGACATTTCAATTTAGGTCGAGGGACGTTTAATTATTTTTCATATATTTTTGTTTGCATTTTAGTATTGCGGGAATAAATATTAAGATAAGAAACGTATTTGTTGACATTTAAAAAAATAGTAGAACCTTTGCCTCGAGGGAAAATAATAATAATAATAAAATTCAGTATATGAATCGTGACATTTTTTTGATTGTTTATTGACTGTGTTATACTTTAACGATAGAAATAATGGAAATATAATATTTCATAAAGTAAAAGTCTCATATTCATAAAAAAATATAATTTTTCAGTAAAATTATAAGTAATAAGATTAAAGTACACAACAATAGTTTGCAGAAATCAAATTTGTATAATTAATGAAGTAAAAGTAATCGTTTCAAAATGCAGTGGACTGTCAAATGTTACTGATTCCTATAAATCGAGAAAATTCGTTTTTACTGCTGAGAATTTAAATGTCGTATTTAGTTCAAATGGAATTACAAGGCAAGCTCTTGCTATATAGCGGTGACCTACATGTGTATTGGATTGCATCGAAAATTGTCATTAAGTTCAAAATAGAAAAATTATAAAACAAAATGCATAATCTATGAAACATTGTAAACAAAAACATTTTCAACGTAACCATTTTCAATTTCATTTTCAAGCATACTAACATTTTTACTAATTAATTAGTGGGTAAAGCTATTAATTGGGAGTTGATTTATAGTTAATTAATTATATAATAAAATAATAAATATATGTAATAAAATAAAAAAAGTATACAATAAAATAAAAAAATAGCTAATTAATAGTTAATAAAAAATAAAACCATTAGTTAATAGAAGAAATTTAAAAATTTAACAAGCTACAATGCATTGTTAATAATTGCAAATTGAACAATGTAATATTACCAGTTCATTTATCATTAAATCACTTCAATAATAAATTAAAGTTACGGTTTCATAGAAAACATTTCGTATGATAATCCGGAGCTTAAAGAATGTTAAATATTTTCCGATTAACCGAATTAATTGCATATTTAAGAAATTTTGCAACTGAAGCTAAAGTCATGCAAGAAAGTTCGTTACTATTCAATCAAACAAAACGTTCCGGTGTCAAGTCCAGTGAAATCCGGCTAAAAAGTCTTTACGTCTGATGTCGTTCATTGCGCATGCATATGCGCCAAGCACTTGCACACGCTCGACGCAATTATACGCTGTATTACCGCTAATTGACACGCTAATTATCGATTCGACGAGCTTTTTTATACCGCACCGCGCCTACCGGACCCACAATCAATTTCCACTGCACGGCGGCTTTGGAAATTGCCTTTTTGTCGTGCGCTCGTTTTGCCCTCGCTAAATCTTATGTCTTCATAAAGTGAGGACCAGCAATTTCCATTCGCTCGGTGTTTTATGAGAATGCAAAACAAAAACTTGGCCGCCAAATTGATATGATGTGCATTAAACAGCGAACAAATTACATTTTTGCATGACTTTCGATTTACGCGGCAACACTTCGAATCCACGTTTTATGTTACAAATACAAATGAATTTTAATTGCGTGCAATATTCAATTGATTTGCGGCAAGCAATTTGTGGCTGGCAAGTAAGTCATTAGTTTTTGGTCCAATTAATTGATTTGATATAAAGTAATATTAAATGAATTTATCGATTTGTTTAACCCAAGAGCGTTACACGCGGAGAAATGAATGAGTTAATTTTCCTGTATTTAAGTGGAAGACAATTTATGGACATATTCATAAAAAAATTTTGAAGCAATATTAAAATGGAGTATGGATATTTTTATTGGTTCAATTCCTATAGATTTATTGGAATATTTAATTTGTTTTAATATTTCTTTCATATTTTATTACAAGTATTATTCATAAATTGTCTTTTGGGGTTTTACAAGTTCATATTTTTAAAAAATTAACATATTAATTTTTTTTCGTTATGGAGTTGAATTTATAAAGAGTATTAAACAGTATTTCATTCTTTTTTTCTTCACGACACTTAATATTCGGAAGAACGAAACACTATCATATAATTATACGTTATTTACATTTTTCCTTTTATTTTTATTTACTTGTATTATGTCTTATTTTGTAATTAAAAAGTATTTCATTTAAAGTAACTTCCACCGTTGATTGTATCTTTTTTCCACTTTGTTATACTCTATCCGCTAAATAATCGCGATGGAAAATAATAATAATAATAATAATTCGTGTTTTAATGTATTAAGTGGGTGATCTGTAGAAGCATAGTCTCTGGCAAATATTCGAGAGTAGTGAAACCTTGCATTTAACTGCCATTAATGTTTATTTATCTGCTTTAAAAATACGTGGTCGAACGTTATCGTGTAGCATTATCATCTTGCTTTTTTAATTGGTAATGACCGTTTCTGGGTGGCTCACTTAAATAAAATTGTAATGTTCAATAAAAAAGTAATTAATGGGGATTAAATAAAATTTTAGGATTTCCGTATAAAAAGTGTAGAGGAACATTTTTTTTTATCTTTGTTGCCACGTATAAAATATGTCTTGAAATATGACATTGCTTTCGCAGTGATATAACGAATAAATGAGCTTTCATATTACTGCATATATGCGTGGTTTTACAGCAAAAAGGATACACGAACTAATAAGTACTATGTATGAAAGCATCGCATAGGATTTACGTTGAAATATCGCAAAATAGCTTTGCATAAAAAAAAAGTCATTTATACTTAGTAAAGTAGACTCAAAGAAAATAAGTATAATTATTTTTTATTAAAGCTTTTATAATACGTTTCGGAATACATTTTTTAATCGCCTTCACATTAAGTCTACACCGTTCATTCAGTGGCTGTTTTAATTAATATAGCAGTCGTAAAAATATTTAAAATTGGCACGTGTAATTTCATTCTTTACACATTTCATATTGAGGGAAGAAAGTTCTTCTTTTTAAATCATTAACAGCTAACTTCTGACAGTAATTAGGTTAGGTTAGGCTTTCAATGTGAGACACGTTACGTACTTCATGCAAAAGAACTTTTTTTGATCTATAGATAAAGCAATCTTTTTATGAATCCGACAGATTTATTCTGAAAATTATTATTGTTCCTGTTGGACATTATTCGTTCACGTTATTTTAACGTTATTAGCATTGAAAATGGAAATTAACGTGGTTTTCAATCCATTTAACTTTGCGACAATTTGTTCTGGAAAATACACAACGTTCTTTTTTCTTTTTTTTTTTCTTTTTTTCGTGACTGTATATATGCAGCCCACGCACACGTGCAGGAGTAACGCGGTTGCTAATCAAGTTGATGGGTTTCGTGTACAGCTGTATTAGCGTTGCACGCGAGCATACGGAGATTGTTTCTTGGATCGTCCCGGGTCCACATTTTTACGTCGCTAAATGGCCTTCGTAATGGCACGCATGATTAACTGCATTTGTACCGTCAGTTTATTGACATCGCTCTCAAAAAGCTTAACCGCGCTCGGCCAGTTGGAATTGATTCGCACGAGCGGCCGACATCCAGTCCAATCAATCTCAGATGCGTGAAACTCGTGAAAAGGATCGATTGTTCGAGGATCCTTTGAAACGTTAACGACTCATTTTATCGTTTGTTTGAGGCCCTTTTCTTTTTGGAAACGGCGAAAGATATAAATGTTTATGATGTTTAATGACGTGGGCCGGTCCGTTGATGGAAAGCGCACCGTCCGTGCTTTGGTATTAAATTAGAAAAGAAATGAGGTTTTCGTTATTAATGACGTTTCTCGCTCATTCGAATAAAAGCGATTTACAGGCCGTAATTACGTATTTCATCTTCGACAATTCGTATTACGAATTGAATCATGCATGACTGCGCAAATTTATAACTGTATCAGTGTAAACACACCGAGCTTTGCTGCGGCTACTTAATTTACTTGGACGTTCAATTACAATATATTTATTCGCAAAGTGGATTTATTTGAGTAAGATTCAGTGGACTTTCGCTCGTTGAATTATAAGCCTACGTTTGAGCTTATTTTTGTACCTTCCCAAAGGCAGCGTTGTGCTGCTACCCGCCATGAATAATTAATATTCAAAATTTTCAAGTTCTCTCAAATCTTTCGACTACGTTTTCCTTGATACATATTTATCACGTTACATTATTTATTAGCGCAATATGCGTAAATTTGATTTCGTTAGTTCCCGTGTAGGTCTTAACTTATAAGCCCTTGGCTCAGAATTATAATTCCCAAACTTTTACCTGTGTAATTATGGAATCGAAATCCTCTTGTATTGTCACTTAAAACTTGAACGTTCGCTCTGTCCTTCAGCCATATAAATGCCGGTCTAATTTAATTTACTTAGATTAATCATGTAGCTTCCGTAAACTGCGAAAGTTTCAGTGATACACTTTCAACCTCGTTTCAAAATAGACGCATAATTGGAATGTAAATGGTATTTTCGTGGATAAAGCTATAGAAAGGATACGCAAAGTGTGTACCCGTGTGTACCATATCGCAGTAAGAATTATTGACATGTTCCGACCGCTAAAATACAACGGCAGGTTCAAATTAATTGATTAAGTTTCTTTGATTACCTGTAATTTCGCTCGATTTAATAAACCAGTAATTTGATATAGAATTCAGTCGGTTTATTTGCTTAACTTTGATGCTTAGTAAATTTAATTGCAGCATAGCTGCAATATCCGATTTAATCATGTAACATGACTACATAAGGAATCCCGAAACTATTGCAATTGTCTGAAATTGTCCGTACCAGTGCGGTGTGTCAAATATTTCACTTGATTCCGAGTTTCTATTAAATCATATAACGTGTGTGAATGATTGGGTATGCGTTATTAAATGTAATTTCAAACTCTCGACCCGATTACCACGTGTGGAAAAATTACCAGTTTATTAGCACCATACTGAGAAAAGTAAATTAAAAAAAATTCAAAAATGTTAAAACAAATTACTAGCTTTTATTAGTGAACGGAGTTGTTAGTAAACGGAATCACTTAGTAAAGAATACTCTAGGAAAAGGTCCACTTTAGGTAAATAGAATCCGTTTACTGTAAATGAAGAATCTGCTTAATTATTATATATAATTATATATATATAAAGGAAAATTCGTCTGGATATTATCTGGAAATAATTTTGGAAAAACGTCTGGGTGTTATCTGGAAACGATCTGAAGAACATCTGGAAATAATTGCTGGAGCAGGAAGGTTTCCCAGAATATATCTGGATGAATTACAATCTCCAGGTTAATTCCAGATAAAACTTTTCATTTAATTGACGATCATGTAAAATTGATAATGACACATTTAGCTTGCAGGTTGGAAAAAAATAGAGAAAAAACTGTACATCCAGCGAAGCGCAGATATTTCAGAAAGGTTTCTTTTCATTCTTCCGTTTGTCAACATTCCTTTCTAACAAATATAATTGCACAGCTAGTTGTTAACCCACAGCAACGTTTCTCGGGCAATTCAACAACTCGTGGACCGAGTTGAACTGCAAGATCGATCTTCTTCGTTTTGATGACGGTGCTCGGCTTTTCGTACCCGACGTAGACGACACTTCTCCTCGAGTTCCTCTTTTGTTTGACGCTGTTCCTTGAGGACAGCTTATAATACTGTCGTCGTTGATGCAGAATGTTACTTTCTTTCATCTTACAATCCTACAATCTATCTAACTCAATTTTGAAAAATCCAGTTCACCGAGAACAAAGTATTTTAACTCTGCACTAGTTTCCGTTAGATTAATCGAATTTAGCCCGCCATTCGATAATGCAGTTCAATTTAAGAGCCAATGTTTTAGGGATTGTATCGAAATAATTGTATTTAAAGAAATATAACGGTAAACTCTCTTATTTGTTAGTTGCAATGGCAAATAACTAGAACAAAGCATGCAATTATAGCCTTCAAAGGGTTCACTTGAGATTCTAAACGATTTCACTTCGTTACCGATGATTGGGAATAAAATTCTTGAAACTTTGATGAAACTTAAAACATTCAACAATTTGTTTATTAATATAATAACTGAGAGTCGAGAGTCCCGATTTGTCATAAGGATTGGAATATCACCAGGCTCTTCTGGTATTTATTTTTCTCAGTTTGCGTCAAACTCGACAATTCGGTTATCTCCGTCGCTATTTCGAATTTTAGACCGACTCATTGGCGAGCGCTCGGAGCGTAATGAATATTATTTCGTTTGCGAATATGCATTGGAAAGTTTGGACGCAAAAGTTCATTTGTAACACTTCCCGTGTATTTAATTACTGGTCTCGTGATCGTTCGGTCAAATTTGTATTCCTTTCCGAAGCTCGAGGCCAGACGATTATTAACAAAGACGCGCGCCGATTTCTGTTCCACTTTCTTGGCGGTGTACAGCACTGTTGCGAAGTCAGCTTTCATTTTTCACTGTCAAAGGTCTATCGATCGATAAGAGCGTAGAAAGCAAGCCTGCGGAGAACTCAATTCCACGAATCCTTTATAGGGTAATAAAGGATGAACGCAAATTTCTGCTGCACTTTCGGCTCGGCCGGGTCACGACCAAGTCGGATTGATGTTTTGTAATAATTTGCTGAATTCCGCGCGACGTGACGGGATCAAAGTGTACATGTGATATCGATTCTTTCTCCGCCAGGTGCAATTTTCCTATGGCGGTATTATGTGGGCGGCATACTTGCACTGCGCACATAATGGGGTCATCACATGCGGGTACATTCATTATAAATTTCGTCTGTGTTCCTTTAATTCGCCCGCAATCATTTCGTTCATTATTATATGTAATCTTTCGCGAGGGGGAAAAAAAAGAAGAATTTACGACGTCGGCGAGCTTTTTATATTGGTTCGGGGCAATAAAATTATTATGTTGTTTCGTTACGTTTGGGTAACCTCTCCGGCACAAATTTAATATTCTAAAATGTTCGATCGAATGAGGCGCCTTGAAATGGAACGCGCACGATTGAATTACGTTTTGATGTCATTAAATTTACGAGCAAGATATGAAATGCCTTAAAATATGTAATTCGAAAAAGCTCCAACGAGATCGAATAATGCAATTACGCGGTTTGCTTTTTATTAATATTGGGATAACATGAATTATGAACTTGTACCTTTTTATTATTTAACAAGCAAGACGGAAGACATTACAATTCTGGTCAGGACACTTGATGACGCTAAAAATTCCCAAGCGGGATGAGGGCAGAAAATATAATTCTTCGCGTCAGCTTTTTTGACGACTCTAATCACGAAATATATTACGGAATTTGATCAGGAATTTAAATTACATTTGATTAAGAATTCAGATCAAGATTTTTCACGTGTTTCACTTTAACTTGTTCTTGTCCACACCCCCTTATTTATTTACCTCGTGCCTCGTCATTAATTACCGACGTTTCACGTTTGTTCCCGAAATTTATCACAGTTACTATTCGGCCGTCGCTATTTCCTCCGCTTTATAATATATTCCGCGCCGGCCAATCGTATTCCATCATCCTCAAAAGTTCAGCCCCGTGTCAAAATTTTCCACGCGGTCATCCCTCCGATTCGTCTCGTTCGCAAAATAAAAAAAAAAAAAAAAGGAAACCCGTCACCTCGTTCGTTCACTTTACGTCTCGATAATTCCATAAATTTAACTCCGGCAGGGAAGGGAGGGGGGGGGCAGGTTAAGGCTTCCCTCCATAATTGAATCCCATTTCCATAAATCCCGACGCGTTTCCTGTTTATCATGAAAGCCAGTTGAAGTGGCGCCGCGGCGAACCGACAAACACCGCGGTATAAATAATTTTAATTGCGGCAATTTTAAAGCGCGTAATTTCCACAATGGCCGCGAAGAGGCGCGCACGCAGATGCGCTATTGAAAAGATCCGCGGATAATTTCCCAGAAGTAACGCGCGAGCAGTCACAGGGGCCCTAAACGAAGGCGCGCAAGATGCCAGTGATAGTGCTGAGCCGCGCGTAGCAGCTGTTGTTCGTGATAGTGCGCGGGAAAAGTTTAACGTGTCTCAAAGCGAGCGAGCTGCGCGTGTAATCTCTTACGCGCACGTTTATAACCCTTCACGCGTAGCATATGGCGCTCGACCATGCTTTTTTCTCTCTTTTCTTCCCCCCCCCCTCCCCCTTTTTTTTTCTTATTTTGGTTAATTATTCGTAATGCTCGGCCTACCGGAGGGACATTGCGAGCCTTGATATCTTCGCGGCACTGAAAGGCCGTGTCTGAAAGGAAACTTAAATTCGCGTTCTTTAAACGTCAAAAGCTTGAATGCGCGTTAAATGTAATTTAATTTATTTCTTTAATTATTGGCGAAGGTTCGCAGCCTTCGAGAACGAGCGTCCCATTCAGACGCTCGCCGAGATGGTACAGTTATAATAACGACGAGTTTTGCGCAAAACTTTTGACTTTAACGAGATGGGTTTTTAAATTGAAATTAACCGTTTGATAATTTTAAATTAATTTGAGGACACTCGGTTCGGAGGGATGATTCGTCGTAATATAATTGCGAGTATAGAAAAATAATGAATATGTCGGGATTTACAGTATATAAGAAAAGTATATTTGTCGTATTTTAATTACAACTATAGAAGAATAATGAATATGCTGGATTAAAAAAAGATAAAAAAAAAAAGGAAAACGAGGTGAAGTGGCTCGCGAATTTCGACGGATATCCAATTGAACATGTTTTGATAGTGCAGAGCTCTATAGGAGGTTGATATAGTTTTCACGCTTTATCTATTATATATTTATATATTCTACGATATTGTTTGGAAACGCTTTATACGGAGAAAATTGTTTCTGTATGCAAAAAAATAAGAGAAAATTTTATTAAATCAACCTAATAGATTGCGTTTTTAAAATTAACTGAATCCAACAGATTGTTTTATTAAACAAGCAAATTATTTCGTTATCATAAAATTATTGCTTCGTATTAAAAAAAATTATTTGCTAAGAAAAAGGATAATCACAAGAAAAATGTGTTAAATGGAAAAAAAAAATTATTTAGAAAAATCAACGGAATCGTTTTTTCAAGAATATTAATATTAGCAATATATATTTCGTTGCTTAAATAACAATAAAATTGCTTTCGACCTGCAGTTTGATTAAAACAGAATTAATCTAGAATTATAATCGCTCGACATTACATTATATACAATAAATGTTACAATTGTGTTTAAAAATAAAAACGATATCGGACGTCGAATCGGCAGTTATTTGAAATTTAAAGGAGAGAATTTAAATTTGAATTCCGTTGGACACAAAAGTGTAACTAATACTGAAGTTTTATACGGAATAATGGTCGTTAAGAGCATTTATCTTATTAACGGATGTTAATCATGTCTTCAGCGGCGCGTCGTCCAAACATTATCTTCACGACCACCTTGGCGAGCATTGTTCGAGCGAGTCTAAGCGGACGGAACCGTAGAACCCACCCCTGGTTCCCTCGTAATAAGATACTCGCCATCTTCGTATGTAAATGCTACGCTATTCATTACGTTCTTTGAGTTTGAATGATTGGGCCTGTGCGCGCAGAGGAATCTTTTCATGACTAAAGCCAGATCGTCGCTTAGGATGTTCCAGATGCCAGATTCAGAAGCGCTCTTATTTAATGCGAATTTTTCTGCTTTTTGCGCCGGCCGATGCCAGCGAGCATCGGCCAGAGCGATCGCGCGGATAACCAACTCAACAATTTCGCCATCGCATCGCGTACGCCCGCATGAATAATTGATCCAGAAATTTCCCGTCGGGCAACGAATAATTATAATTATAATCATCATTTGTGCACCGCAAAGATTCGGCTGGCACCCACGTCCGCGGTGGAAGTGGTTCGCTGACGGTTTATGTTTTATGCGACTCGCGCAGCTGCCCGTTACCGACACCCCCGCATCTCGATATTCAAATGAGCCTTCGACCGTGATTTTTTCGGCGGATCGGTCGGAAAAGAGACGGGCCCCCTCACGCATGACATTCGATGTCCGTTCATTCGACGGAAGCGAGCCAAATTCGCGTTTTTTTTCCCCTTTTATTTATTCTTTTTTTTTGCACAGGGGATCGAAGTGCTGAATTTCAATCGGGGATTATCGAATCAGCCTAATTAGAACGGATTGAGCTGAGGCAACTATAACTGTCGCGTTGAATTATTCAGGGACGTTTAATGAAGTACGTAAGGAATTGGCGGGGGGGGGGAGAGAAAAAAGTGTTCTTCTTTTTGAGTCGCTCGGTCCAAAAGTTTCGCATGGAATATGTAATTGTTGGCATTTGAATTTTAGGTCATTTTAATAATTAAGTGGCGCTTTATCAATTTAACGTCTTTACATTCCGGAAATGTTCGCTCCCAAATGTCGATTTGGGGTAATTAATTTTTGTCCATTTAATTGCGTTACTGACGTTCTTTTTTTTGTTCGATTTCCCGGACTGATTTGTTCAGAATACTTTATGCAAAGTATTAGCTCGTTATTGCTGATTTTACAATACATTTCGCACGAAGGCTAGGTTATAAATAACATATAAAAGTGCTATTTATCCTCTGCTTATGATAAACAACACAATTTATTTTTAAGGTGAAATATCGGGTAGCATTTTTGTGTCAGGGAAAAATGACACAATTAGCAAAAGTAGAAAACTGTGTCATAAGAAGCACATGCATTTTAATGGCATAAAGGTAGAAGTACATTTCACCTTAAAATAAAAATTAAGTAGATAATTTTCTCTACGATCGTAGAAGGGGGCGGAAGTTTACATTATTCAGTTGTTTTAAAATAAATTACAATTAACTTAACTTACATTCCTGTTCCATCTTTTTATTACAGATCGACTCAGAGTTGCCAATGAAATCGGAAGTCAATAAATTTTTTATCAACTAACCCTTCGTTCCGTAAATAATAAAACGAATGCCACGTTTAATTGTATTAAGTCAAAATTGAATTGTACACAATGCAATTAAAATACAACATGACTTCGAAGCGGATCATTCGGGAGAGCAGTAAAAATTTTACGAACAGATTGTAAATCGATTAGAAGTTGCGGTGCCAGGCACTGATTTCTTGTCTCGAGTTTAGTTAAGCCTCCGTTGAAGAAGGAATGACATTTACGACGCGCGCGACTGGTGTCAGGGCGAGAGAAACGTAAGGGTGTTAGTTTCACCTGGGTGGTCTTGCGACTCTCCGAGGATTAATCGGTCGCTTTTCGAGGACGCGTTATAAATTGGGCTACACACCAACGTGGCTGGTTCCCAGCTTTCGCCGGATTACAAATGTCCAGTGTTTCAGCCCTTAACATCATTGTAGATAGATATCTCGGTGTTCTTTCGTCGAAGAATTACTCCCGGTCCGCATTTGACTTTGATCGAGTTGCACCGAATGAATTAAGTGACTCGATCGATGTGTCTATTTTAAATACTTCGACGGTCCCTCGATTGCGTTGAAAAAGTAAAAAAAAAAAAAAAAAAAAAAAAAAAAAAAAAGGAGGAGGAAGAAAAAAAGTGGAGCCAATTTTTATTGACATCGTCAATTTCCAAGTTTTACCTCGACGTTAAAACGTCTCGACGAAACAACACACTTTCTGTAACCTTTCGTTGCTCATAAACCATAAAATCGCAGAATAGACGTACAATGTATCATGAGACAACATCGAGAGGTGTACAAGTTTGTGTACCGTGGTCGTGCAACACGACGTGCGCTCACGCGGTATCCAATAAATGACAAAATCGACGCGTGTGGTCTCACCTGCGTGGGCGCCTATTGCTAACGCCACGATTTACTGTATCCTAGGTGAACTTTCGTCTGGAATGCATTTGCGATTCGGACACGCATGAGTTTTCGCTTGTGTCGCTTACGAAACAATGCCGGCCCCTTCCCGTAACATAATTATCACTCGTAATTCATCATTTGTCGTGCTTATTAATTATCTCGAGTTATCGTCAACTCTTCATTTGCATTCATTTATTTTCATTTCGTCGTTTTGTATCTAACATAATGACTTCGTTGTGATTAATCGACCATTTTCGTCTTATTCATTTTACTTAGTTTGCCGACTATAATGTCATTTCAATTATGAACCCTTCCATCTCAAGAAATTATTTGGATTTTCTAATTATTTCCAATTATGATGAGATTTAGGGACGAATGTGCATAGGATGTTTTATTCTGTTCTGACTTTCATTTTTTCATAGTCGATATAATTTTTCAGTTCACGTCTTTTTAAGGATTGATGAAAATATTTGTGATTCTTATTTATTAGTTATTATATTTATTTATGTATTTGTTATTCTTATCAGTATTAATTATTTGTAGGTGTATCAAATAATTTAATCTTATAACTAATATTCGTATAGAAATTAAATTTTAAATAAAATATGAAGATGCTCGTTTTCTTCAGATTTTTGTAAAAGCAACAAATTTATTTGCAAGAAGTACAAATTTATATAGAAATATTTTTACTTCGAGTATACGGACATTCAATTTGCAAGCAAAGTTTTGATCGAAACGGATAACAGAATCTATCGAAGATGTTGCAGGAGGGATGTTTGACGGGATAATCGTCTCGAAGGACGTCTATCCCTTTCAATACTGATTTAGGCAAGGTTTCCAAAGAAACAGATAAAGGTCACGCAAGAGACGGCAGGAAGTAACATACGTGTGCGGAATTTCATTCCTCAGGTGCCAATAAATATTCCCTGCAGCGAAATCGTTGTTCATCCATTTCTTCAATAATAGTGTTTAAAATTTTAGTCTTAGTTCAGAAGAGAAAATTATAATGTAGGTGCATTTCAGAATTTAGTCTTAATTTTGAATTTCCCTGGAAACTAATTCTTCTATAAATGTTTTGTTTTTTCATTTAATGCTTGGAAATAATAATTTTTATCATTAATTTTGCATTTTACATTAATCATCCTTTGATTTGTTATAATATTTAACAACAATTTGCTTGTAACAATGACAATACGTAACACGATTTCACAAAAAAGAAATAGTTAATTGTGTCACGAATTTATCCACGAAACATAGATCAAACGCAGAAGGCAAAAACAAAAGATAAACATTTGAAACTTTAAAATTATATGTCATCGATTGGCGATAGTGGGTTTCCCAATCCACGAGATATCTTTCGTTTTCAAAAGACTTTCGGTACGCAACGTCATATCAACCTTTATAATAAACGAGACTTACGAACTGTGACACAATATTGGTCGGAATAACCAGATAACAGGAAAAAGGTCATCAGAATTTTTTCTGTGGGTTCACGCCGGAATGAAGTTGATTCGAAGCGACATGCGTCGTTCTTTCAGAACGAAAAATGAGGGTACCCGAATCGACGCAATACATTTCGTAGGAATATTTTATTTGTACAGAGAAATGGCGCCCCGAGCAACGCCCAGCTAATGATACTTCGGCTTGAAGTTGTCACTTTACAATAACTTGGGCCGAAGAAAGGATGAGTCAACGGAAGTGGTTTCTGAGCGCGAAGGTGTGCGAAATGTCTCTTGAATTCTGAAAAAGACACGACTCGGTGACATTTAGTAAAAGCCTCCGCGTCATTATTGCTGGCAATTGCAGACTTCCGGTTCCTCGGCAGGCTTTTAAAAACCTCACCCAGACTCCATAAACACGCCCTTCACGCTCCCGCGATGGTTGTGCCGAATTTGCCGCAGCCTCGGCTCTTACTTTTATCTCCGCCACGTAAACTTTGTGTCGCTTTTGCAATTTGTGGCTTAGCCCGGTGGTGCTAAGAAAACCATTCGGCGTTGTAACTGACACATCGCAACTGTTGCTCACCGCAAAAATAAAAAAAAAAAAAAAACTAGGGAGAAGAACAAGAAAAAAAAAAGATTCACCCGTTATTGCACTCCGGGTGATGTGAACCGAGCTAGAAGTCCCCTAGACCCACTTGTTTTAACAGAAAAAAAGTGACGTAAAAAGTAAAATCGATCGAGAAGCCACTAACGAACGCCGGCATGCTAATTAGTATAAATACGTGATTATATCACACTCAGGCGACTGCCGCTTAATCACCAAATCATAACGCGTAACGCTTTTTGCGAGACGGCGAATTGTGGGATATTAATTTTTTGCCGCCGTTCCGCAAATTTAAATTGAAACCCCGATATCCACTAGTATGTAAAAAAAAAATTAAGTGCACGTTATTTGTGTAATGGCTATTGGAGTGAAATACGTCCAAATCATCGGTTTCTCTTGTTGCGAACGTGTCGAAAGCCCTATCTCTTCGTATAACTGTTTATCAGTATCATTATCAAGATTCGAGACTGGAGATACGCGCGGCGTTTAACCAATTGGAATGACGATGATCGTGCTTCCCGTCACCGCGGCAGTGTGGCGTTTTTACGGAATCGTTAATAATGCGCTATGCGAGAGATCCGATAACCGATTGGTATCAAACTCAACCACTCGAGTATGCGCAAATTTTACGAGCGAGCCATTAAGAGGTTTCCTGCTGATCTTTGGACGCCTTTTAACATTAACCGACGTGTGAAAAATTCGCAAAGAAAAGTTCCCTCGGCTCGACTGCGAAATTCACTCCATAGTCGAGTCATTATAAGCGGTTAACATTGATGATTGGAATGACTAGGTCAAGACGTTGATTATAAATTTTATTTCGGAGCAATTGCATTGACGTTAATAATTTATTTTTTTAAACATAATTTACAAGCATAAGGATCTTTGCCAAGAATTGAATATCGAAGATTTGGAAGATTCCGAAGAAATTCTACTTATCATGTATGGTCCAAAGGGTATATACAATTATTTTTTTAGTTATGTGTGGTTCAAGGAAGTGTATGGTCGTGACATTTTATATAATGTTTACGCAAACCATCTTAATTTGTTAGGTACAATTTTTAAGTGAATTGGAATCTCGACAAATGTAAAGTCTCAATTCGGTACTAATAAATTTATCTTCCGCGGATTGGAGGGTTCGTTGGGATTTACTTGCGAATATTGCTGACGATTTGTGTTTTTATAACTTTAATCGATTGTAAAGCAAAGTCTATTAGACGAATGATATTGTGCCGCCGCACAGAAGAAATACTACATGTTATTCGAGTTGAGCAAGTAATAGTTCAAGTTTCTCGTTTCGTCTCAGGTTTCGAACGCTTACATATGCATATATCCATCACTGATGTACGGAGGCGTTTATCTTCTACAGACACCTGTCGTGCATTTGGTAGTAGTGTGAAAAATAATTCACCTTGTTGTTATTTATGAGTTCATTAACCAAAAATTTTGTTATTATCCGCGAAGGAAATTTTTTGCACTTTTTTCATCTCTTTCTTATGATGTGACAATCTTTTTCCGCTGATCATTGTGAAAGCGAAAAATTTATTAATAACGTACATTAGATAATAACAACGGAATATAACGTTTAAATGAATAATTTTGTCCAGTTCTTTTCACGTTTAAAACGTGATCACGGTAATTGAAAAATATTGCAAAAGTTAACGGACGTGTAGTTAGACACAGCATTTGTTGGCGATAAGTCTAGTTGATCCAGGGGCAGTGCAGAGGCGAACATCGTGCAACAATTTAGTCATCCTAATTAAAAACTTTTTGTATTGCAATGTACACGGCGCAAAAATTCTTATTTAGATTTCATTAAGCTAAAGCACGTTTAAGAAAGGAATTCAAACTTGGCGAATGGAATAGATGCAAAGGATAATCGAATTTAGCAGCGGAGTGAACAAAATTTTTCTTCAAGTCGTGCTTAAAATAAAACGCTAATAAAAGTTTATTAAAAAGTTGTTGCCTCGCTTCGGAAGTCCTGGAGCGATTTTATTTCGTAATTTATTGAAGGAGTTTCGATTCCTTTTGGTTGAGCAGAGTTTATATTTGCTTTTGTTTTCAATACTTTTTAAGTCATAGAACATGAAACGACTTAAGTTCGCTGATCGCCGGATATACATATATGTATTTCACGTTTAGGTGTATGCAACACGCCGTTCTTCGTTCGACATTCATCTGTCGTTGACAATAGTCTTTTCACTGACAGCTTGAAAGGAAATTGGCCGACGAGCCATATAAGGAAAGCGGTGGTAAGTCGGTTTCATAAACAAGAAGTGCGTATGTTAATGAATATAACTTCGAGTCATAATCTATGTTCGAAGACTAAATTTAGTAATTGCAATAAGAAAATTTGCCGACAAATACAATATTCGAAATAAGTTGGTAATATAATGGCGAATTTACTATGTGGACAATCGTGTAATTAACATTAAAGGATGTAGCGAACATTTCATCGAAATTGTTTGGCATTTTTAGAAACGTTAATTTGATTTGGAAATGGAAATAAATCTTTTTTAGTTAACCTTTTGCATTTAGAAAAACCAACATTTTGCCAATCTTCAGAAACTGACCAAGCTTGGTTCAATATTGGTGAGCGATTTTCAGTGATCAGGATTGGCCAAACATGATGTTATTATTGGTCAAAGTTTGTACCAATTTTGAACCAACTTTGTTACCAAGACCCAAAATAAAAGATTATTTACTTAAGAAAATATTATTATGATGGTTGCTTTATTAATAATTTTTTGGAACAAACCAAATTGTATATTATGTTATACAATTTTTTTAATAACATTAATTTTATATTTAAATATTCATGAAATAGGTGACACTGATTTTAACAATTTATATGGATATTTTATTAGAACATGAAACATAGAAAACATAATGTTTGTAATTTAAATGGAAATATAAATGCGTTAATATTTCGAAACATATTTACTTCCACTACATCGTTTGGCCACCAAATCCATCACACAACGTGGTAAACCACAGAATAATGAAATTCTCACCTAAGCAGTAACACATTCGTCATTTGGCTTTGTTTAAAACATTATTATGTTCGTGTGCATTTTACATCATCTTAAGCTAATGTATTTTATTACACGTCTGATCAGTCTCATGAATTTTGTAATTTCCTCAATCGCAACTTGCTATTCATGCACAATTCTAATATCTTATGCTTATTGCATAATTAATATCTTGCAGAGGTTTATGATGGATCTTTTATGAAAAATTTATAGGACTTGAAGTTAAATGTAAATTGAAATATTAGAAAAATATAAACGCTATTATTGACGAGTAAACATAGGTATTATACATTTTAAAAAATATGAATACTCATGCTTATAAATCTTTTACTATAAAAGTATTTAAAAAAGATTCAATGAAGAGACGGAAAAATTCTTAATATCTTTTAACACTCTGCCTAATTTAACTATTATTACAAAGAAAAATTAAAAAAGTAAAATAAAGTTGGATTAAAATAATCATAAAAATCGTTAATAGTGGTGTCGATTATCAAAAAAATAGTTATTATGAATCACTTTAACTTCACATTCTTTATTTCATTTCAATTTTAGTTGCCAAAAATAGTTCGATCGCGATATCACTGATTAAAGTAGTCACTTTAACTATTCTTTTTTATCATGATATCACGTTCAATAAATCGTAAAATATGCAATCAAATCAGCAACGTAAAATGAAAAATTATATTTCAAAAACTAAAAAAAAAAAAAAAAACATATTTTGTTACACACTTCTTTTCTCTAAAACAAATTTGGCATAATTAAAACGCGTACCCGTATTTATAAACGAAAAAGGATTAAACTTCAGTAAATCATATTTTACGTAGACTTTATTCGTTTAGTTTCGAAAAATATTATATTGCACACACGAATTGAACCATCGCGCCGAAGATCATAAAATCGTACGTAACATTTTTCATACCTCTTCTTTAAAATACTGAAGAGCAAATTATTCAAGTGTCGAGATGGAATGCGAATGTTCGAAAAGGTATTGTGTTTGGCGCGACACGTATCGATGCGTTTATATTAGTGCGCTCGTGTGCGTGCATAAGAAAAAAAAAAGGAAAACGAGAAAAAAAAATGCAAATTGCAGGCGGCCTAAGACAAAAGTGTTTGCTCACACAATTTGCGGTCTGCGGCCGTCCCGAGGCAACGGATTTCAATTATGAGTTTTCAGTATCTGACAGACGCAGTTTCGAAGGCAGCGAGCCGGGCGCGGTAGCTCATTCGAAATTCGGTAGCTACCCGAGAGCGCCTCACGGTAATGAAACATTCACGGCGCACCGCAACTTGCCCTTCGCTCGGCCGTGCACATGATGCATTTTTGCCGGCTGCGCAAAAATCAAATGTTTCCGAGTACCATCGCCCGGCTCCGTTCCCCTCCTTCTTTTTTTTACACGCGCGTTTATTTGCTTTCGACGCCACTTATTTTTCGCACGCAGCACGTATTTTCGATTTCGCAACCCGCGAAACGCGTCACGGCGTTTTAACGAACGCGTCACGATTTATTGCCGTTCGTGTAATCCGCGATTACCTGCTGACAGTTCGAAATTAACCACCATATTTTAACAAATGAATACGTCCGAAATAGCGGGATTATTTAAAGTGACCCAGTGCAGGAGAGCAAAATTTGTTACCGCCGTCAAATTATAACCCGATCGTCCGTTTCGACGATTTTGCATTCCGCAATTGAAAAGCTGGGGTAATTAAATATTTTGCGGTTAAATGTTCCGTTCAATTTGTAAATGGTCATTAAAATTGAACAGCTTCATCATATTCAAAACTTTTACACCGCGAGACGTTTTTAATTTATTAGATTAATTTTTTTTCTATAATAATAGGAGAACTTATATAAATTAGCTAGATAAGGTTTGTTTCTTGTAAACTACCCTAACTGGAGAGAATATTCTTCGTATTATTTAAAAAAAAAAGTTAATTACGCCAAAGAAATATTTTAACGTTCATTAGTTTTTCTAGAATATTCTTGGGAAATTAATTTTTTAATATTTCGAAAATATACTATGTACAGTCTTGGGATTGAATGTGGGAACAGTTTTGAAATATATATTTAGAATATATTGTGATAGTCTTTGCTATTATGATATAGTAATTTTTTCCATACAATGTTTCTCGGTGCAAAACCTTTTAGATCAAAGATCTGCGCAGCAGGGTTTAAAAGTGCATAAACATGCACAGTGCTTAAAAGGAATGTTAGATATTTGCAATAGTACACTCACATCGCATATTGCTGTGTGTGTGTGTGTGTTTGTATACAGTGATGACCATCCACAAGTATAATATTAACAGTATCACATTGAAATCTCGTTTTAGTGACAATTTTTAATCATATTTCCTCCTCAAAAGCTACACCGGAGTGAACGAGTTACAGATTGCCACTGCAACGAAACTGAAATATTCGAAACACTTTTTAATTGAAATTATTCGAACTATTTGCTGCTTTATTAGCATTCGAGTTCGAAATACTCGAGCTTTATTAGGCTCGACTGGTTTAAATTTTTTACATTGACACAATAATGTAAACGTGTTTCGGACAGTGTTTATAAATATTTGCAATTTATTTCGTCCCCTTTCACGATTTAATAAAACTTAATTTCCAACATTTCAACATAATCGTTGATAATTTCAATCGTAAATCCATTTACTTTCCGTTCAAAGGGACAAAATAAATCGTCTGAATTTTATATCGATGAGATAAAAGGCGCATGATTTAAAATGACTATTACGCGCACCTTGCGATTGTGTAGATAAAATTGGTACCGGTACGAAACGGGCCGCTGCCAAAATTCTAATGTACGGATGTTAAAGATCATGAAAAAGCGCATCGAATTACTATGAAATAGTGAAGACAATTATTTGGCTGGGATCCGGAGGTTGAGCAATCCTCAAGTGATTCGAGATACCGGTACAGAGGAGACCGGGCGCAAAAGGAAAAAGAAAGCGGGGACAAAAATCGCAACAAGACGAGCGTTCGGAGCGCATCTGCCGCCTACCTCATAAACGTACTTGTAAATCAAGACACGCGTGCTCAGCGGTGATCGGGCTCCTGGTGGGGCGCATCGCTATGCCTATAGAGGGCTTGAATTATTAATACGAGTACGATTACTGGTCCAATCGAGTCCTCCCACCCCGCCACCTGGACGGACAATCTCGCTCGGCGTCGTGGTGCCCGGCGCGCAAAAATACTAAATAAAGCCCGCATCGCGTCAAACGATTAAGTTCCTCTCTAGTTTTTGAGCGTTGAATAATTATGGCACGTCCCAGCAACGATTTGTGCAACAGATAAACCGGCCGCACGGATGTGCGTAAAATTGCCCGCTACGTACGATGAAAAAGGGATGCTCATTTTTGCTTTGATGTTGGCGGGGTTAATGAATAAAGGCTCGCGCGCAGGGTGTATTTTTCAATGATAATGATTGTTGTGATAACGCGTTGTTGGCGAATTTTGTTTTTTTCTCTCGTTTTTTTTTTTACTTTTTTTTTTTCGTTTCGAGGATGTGATTAATTATTTGTTCGGAGGCTCGGCGCAAAAATGCCATTTTAATTCCGCCGCTTTTGCTATTGATTGAAAAAGGCTTTTTGTTTTATTATTCTTACGTAATTACGCGGAAATGTTTTATCAGATGTCGGATATCAAACGAATTTGTTGATTCATCCGCGGAATGTATATGCACGGACGGTGCATTTCCCTGATAATTACAATTGCTTTTCAGTTTGAACGATATGTTAACTAATTATTCTTCAGTCAAAAATTAAAAGCTCAACACTTATGAGGCTTACACCGACCGACTCTTTCAGTTTTCAATTTGAATTGTAACATGCAGCGTAGTGATAATTATCATTAAGGGAAATCTATTCGTGACTAATTTGGCATTGCTCGACTTATCAAAGATTCAAGTTTTTATAACTTGCCAAAACTTTTTATCTCGCACATTATTAGATATGTCTATACTCGGAAAACGTTTCTTGCCACATCATATATTTACAATGATTTCAGTTTAAATTTCACTTCAATATATAATTACTTACAATATATAATATATATTCCTCAAGGAATAATATTATAACTTAACATTTAAATTGATATAATGAAAGAATAACAAATGCGAAAGGTAATGTAATTATCAAAAATTAACTACTCAAAAACGTCCTTCTAAATTCAGAGGAAAGCTCTCTCCTTTACCCTGGAATTTCAAGGTATTTACTTTGAATTAAACTCTGCTTCGCAGGTATAATGTAGCTTTTGATTCAATTTTCTGGCGTAACTCAGTTTCCGACCGTTCTACGTTACGCAGCGTTCGAGTCGTTTTAAGCGGTTTTATTCGACGTTAAATATCCCAAAACTTCGATAACCGCATGGTAAGCCGCGCAACCGCGGTAATACATTTCCGCTCGGGCGTCTCATTGTTGCCGTATACTTCTTTTTTTTTTTTTTTTTAATTTTTCCCGTCCGAAGGGGCTTCCCCGAGACGTGATTTTTTTCCCCCGGCGTAAACGTTATTTATATTTCGCAAGCGAGAGCGTTATTTCTATGATCTCGCGAGTCTTGTTTTCCAGCTGTATATTGCATTCCAGCGCCGCATAACTGCATGTACGTTTGTCATGATGCAGTAGTGCCGTGGCGAGCGAAGGTGGGAGTGAGAGCGTTGCGGGATGACGGTGCACGAGGATGTAGAGGGTCGGCGCGTGGGCGGCCGCAGGCACGACGCGCGTCGTGCGAACAAGGAGCGTGTGCTCCGGCGAAAAAGTTCTCACGAAGATAAACAACGCTTTTCAAAATTACGCCACTTCGCGCCGTCGCTCATTCCGCGTTAATTAAGCCCGCCCCGTTCCCACCCTGTCCCTCCCCCCTTTCGCCGCGCGTATTATTATTTGTTTCAAATAATAAGAGCCGCGCGGACCGCTCTTCCAACACTTGTCTCGGCGGGGTGATTAATCGACGCGAGGCTTCCTTCCTCGTTCGCGATTGCATCGCCGTATCCCATACAAAGCAATGGGAGCCTCCGTCTCGCGAGCACGACCGCGCGCCATGGCATCTTACGAAACCCACTGTTATCCGTCCGAACCAGGGACTTTTCCTCGCGTTTTCGTTGCGTTTTTCTTGCCGCGCGCCGCGGGGATTCACGCTCGAGATAACCTATATAATCTGGCGCATTAGTATCCGGCGTAAAAGCTTCGCCACGATGGTGTTCGCGACGTGCTCTCGCGGAACGACGCAAAGCCGGCGTATCGAAGCTGGCGGAGCGGCGCAACCTGGCCGACGAAAAACTCTTCCCCCGGCACCGCGTTGAAATGAGTTCCGCTCGGCGCGGGGCAATTGATTTCGATCGCGGCGCACTCATAAATCACACTTTTTACCCGGCAATAATCCAAATTCATGAGATGCGGACCCCGCTCTAATAGATTTTTGATGGTACCCCGCTCAAGTATCCGTTAATGCGGTATTAATTGAATTACAGTTGCCCCCCTCCCCTCTCCCTCTTGGCTTTTTTCTTCCCTTCTTTTTTCTAAGCCGAAACACGAAAACGCGGGGCAATTTAATGGTCCTTCGAGCCGGATAGGGGCAGCTAATAAATCATCCCGGTTCATTCCGCGTTCTGCCCGGGTTTCACGGGAATTAGTCGCGTGCCAATTATGGAACGCGCCCGAAACGTAATATGAAAATACGACACGGCGTGTTTTCATATTCGCGTGTTAAAGCGTCGTTTTCCCCGGGACCCTTTTCGAGCGTTTACGCGGGCGTGCTCCAGATGGCGCAACTTTATTGCCAAGCGATGCAAAATGGCGCGGGACACGCGAAATTTCTTTTCAGGTCCCGAGGACTCCCGGCAGTGCGATTAAGTTGTATCGAACGCGCAATTGAGCGCGGCCGTAAACGTCCGAGCCGCGGCGTTTCCCATAATCTACGCGGACCCACCGATAACAAATCCTTCCAGCGGCCATTCGATAGCTCCAGGTGCTGAGATGACGCGGCACAATAATTCGTCGAGCTTTATGTCGTAGGTGGCTTATATTATATGGGAATAGCCAAACGATCGGGTACCCCCCGAGAACGATTTGGATTCTTATTCTCGTGTAACCACCGCGTCATTATTTACAGCGATACGCTCGATGATGCCGGATCGTATAATACTTTTCGTCCGACGGCACTTTGAAGTATTGCAATTACGCGTCTATAATCGTTGCAGCTCTTCTGCGAGAGGGTACACGGGTAAAATATTTAAGGTATGATATTTGATTGCATCATTGAAAAATATTATGAGTTAATAGATGTGTAATCATGGTGGATTGTTACATTGCGATTGTTGCGCGGCTGATAATAAATTACCCTTAAGGAAAAAAAAATGTAATGATTTTCATGTATAGTTAAGGTTTCGTGATGAGCGCTCAATTTACATTGTATGAACGTTTCGAACAAAGTGTGCGGATAGATCACACTTTTGTGTAAAATATTTGCTAACTTTTCATTGAATTTTGTTCCAATAGTTTCTTATATTCCATGGTCAAGTTGCTAATTTACCTCAGGATAAATAAAGCTCATTTTGAATGAAGTTAAATATCTGAATTCATATTTATAAGTTTCTCGTATAATTTTCAAAATCTAAACTGAATATTTGTGATATGTTTTCATTTATAAATAGGCCAACGATGCATAGTTGGCGTGTGCCCTCTATAATCAACGTAATCATTCGAGTTATGTACACATATTCTCTATAAACAATTTTACGGTTATGGGAAAATTCAGAATAGTTAGGATTCATCGGCGTTCAAATATTTCTGCTCTAATTTAACGAAGGATTTATTCGAGGCAATAATTTCCGAAATTAATTCAAATCAAATACACTCCATATTGGTTTACAGTTTTCATTATAAAATATTCCATTTAAACCGCGTTGCGTTCGGTTTTATCATTTTGCAATCTACCGCGCGCGCTAAAGTATAATAAAAAGTTTGCCCGCTTTATAATAATAAAATACCAAAGTTGGCGGGACGAAAATTTGGCGAGAATACGAAGTAACTCGACCAATTATTGTTATACTTTTGTGAAACGCGTCGAAATATTTGATCATAACGGGCGATACGAGTTACCGGTTTCCCGAAGGAGTGAAAGTAGATTTCGCGTACGATCACGTCGGCGGTCCAACGATAGGTGTGATAAATGCAATTATTTACGGTCGATTAAGAACACTTGGAGAGGAGACTCGCTGGCCTCGCGGGTCGATTGAAGTCACAGATTGAAGGGGGCCCTCTTCGGCTCCAACGGTCTGCTCGAATTTTAAGCAGATTATCGACTCATCCCGTCTCGAGAAATCGGCACACACCTTCGAACCCGGGTCTCGGAGCCAAAACCACTTATTAGCTATCCCGCGTATCGGCGCTCGAGTTATTGTTCCGAAAGGTGTACGCACTTTTCGGGGCAGGCGCGGGCACGTGCAAGGGCACGAAAATGTTTTTGCAAAAATGAAGACATTTAATTTTATGTACCGCGAAGACGCAGCACTCGCATAAATTTATCCCCCGAAAATGCGCCGCCTCGACATTGACGCATCTACCTGTGCGCGAATATATCACGTCATACCCGAAGTTCCCTCTGGCTTGAATATTCTGTTTTGGGATTCGAAAACGATGCGTAGGGTCGAGTATGTGTGTGGGACCGGGAGAGATAAATAAAAAAGAAAGGGTAAGAGAGACATTTGTGCATCTACTAAAATAAAGAAAGTTGTCGAAATAAATCACGATTCTGAGAGCAACAGGTGTAACGTTAAGCTACGATGCAAATTTATTTATCGTAACCCAGATTCGCTCGATCGAACATTAAATCTTAATTCGGGGAAATACCTTTTTACAATCGCTCGCTGCACAATTTTTGTCCCCTTTCACGGTTCTTACCGGTGGCTAAGCTTGTTATGGAAATAAATAAGTTTGATATTAAAGGTGTCTTCTTTAATGGAGATTCGGGTCGTGGTATTAAAAAGCGGAATTTGGTTTGTAAATGTCGAAAAAATTCATATCGGGGATTTGGATGGATCTTCGGCCTGCTGGAACTTTTTGTATTATCCCACGACCTTTGGCTTTGGGCGATTAAATTGATAAATACATTTTTGTGCAAAAATCAACGGTACGATTTGTCATCTGGAGGATGACCTCTGAAGAATTTTAACAAAGTTCAGATCAGCTTTCGAGATTAATTCCCCCCCTCGGCAAATACTTCTGCGGATTCGAGGTGGAGCAGAACTACGAGCAGAAAAAAATACGAATAAATCTGCGGAAATATATGTGTCGCTTGTAGTAGAAGTTCAATGTGGATGATTGGAAACCAAGTTCCATTCCTAGCACGCTTGGGCTTCCACTCCATGGTGAACAATGTCCAACTAATGACAACGA
Organism: Leptoteleia sp. ZL-2020; assembly: GCA_022817305.1. Classification (NCBI taxonomy): domain Eukaryota; kingdom Metazoa; phylum Arthropoda; class Insecta; order Hymenoptera; family Scelionidae; genus Leptoteleia; species Leptoteleia sp. ZL-2020. The sequence continues at coordinate 33,180 of JABFPN010000207.1, read as the reverse complement.
AGAAATAAGTAGTAAGTCATACCGCGAAGGTCTCGTGGGATATCCTATTTGCCGTTAGACAGATGAGTAAATTCTTAAATAATCCCGGATTAGAATATTATGTTCTTGATAAAAAATCGTGAAATATTTACTGCGATATTATGGATATAGCTACTCTGCATAAAGCATGACATTGAGCTGGTTGTTTATTCGACTGCTGACTTTGCTTGCGCACGAGGATATGAATCTAGGATTAGTAGTTCAAATGTTTATTGAACGGATTTAATTATAAATTAATAAAATTAATCCAAATAATATTAGAATAACAGTAGATTAATTATTGTTGCTTATTTACGATGGAAAGTTCTTCTCGGATATTCAACGAGTCAATTAGCAGATTTATTTCACTATATTTTATCGTGAAATACTTAGATAATCTTATACCTTGGTTGGATAGAAGATTCGAATATGTTTTTTATAAACCGAAGGAAATTTTACAAATTTAACTGTGTTTATTCATTAAGCTGTTCATTGGTTTTATTTTCAACTTCATGATTATCGTAAATTATTTTATCAAAACCAAAAAGAATTCTTTTTTTTTTTCTTTTTGAAGTCATTTAATTTATGTCTGTAGTTAAAAGCACCAACAACCCGCAAACTCTGCTCATAAAAGAAAATGAAGGAACACAATGTTGAACTCTATATAAATGTAATCACATTCTTTATAATTTATAAAATGTTATCCAGAACAAAAATTTACTACACTTTTTTTAATCAATAGATTACATGATTAGAAGATAACACTGTATTCGGATAAGTGTTTTGATATAAATTTTTAACGTTAAAATAAATTACAAGTGATAAATTTTACTACTACTTTTATCTTTACGGTTATTGGTTAATTATCACTAATTATCACTTGTTACTCTGAATCGTAATTTAAGTTGATTAAATACAATCGTATTATTCTTCTAAAAAAACTTGTATATATACATAATGAATTTTATTTAATATTATAACAATTATAACAATGAACAGGATATGGGTAAACATAATTCAAATGCAACGTATTTTATCCTTAAAAGTTTTCGTTTGTGACTAGTATAACTTTATATTGTATACGTGACAGTAAGCATAGTTCACTTCAAACTTTTCATGCTTCGTCCAAGCGGAGTTTTAAAACGAGTTGCAGAAAGAGTTCAAGTAAAAGTTGGGTAAAGACTTATAACACACATAGATAAAGATGATGAGTTAAAGAAGATAGAATTGGATGATTAGAAAAAGTTCGGAAAGAAACTGCCAGAAAAATGGTAGGAAAAGGGATTGAGATAGAGAATGCATAAGTCTAGCAGAGATTAGTCCCAAAACTTTTTGGAAAACATTTTTCAAAATATTGCTCAGAGTAACGTATTTTTCTGGTAACATGTTTTTTATGATATAGACGAGGGACATATGGATAAAATAGTATTGAAATGTAGATTGTTTATTGATTAATTATAACAAATTAATTGTATTCGATAATTTATGGATACTAGAATAAATGTTGCGTACTCTGTGCAAAATAAATTCATTAATTTTATGTAACAATTGCAACTTCACGTTGAACTTCATTTTTTAATAATAAATTAATGTATGGTTCATTAAATATCAAATTTTTTCAAATAATTAACCAGTTATGATTTCAACTAAAAATTCACTTTTAATATTGATCTAGAGGAAATTGGCATATCAATTGCTAACCGCGTCCCCAAGCATAGTACAAAGTTTGACATGTTCGTTAACGATTTGGCGAATCGTAGGTCTTTTCTACCTTCGATATTCCACACTAAAGTGTCTGCTTTCACGTGCATATTCCCTACGGGTATTGCAAAAATTATAACTTCAATATTTTTCGATCAATTTACCAAATAATGGAAAACTATTCAATATTCCACGTTTCTATATTGTAATAATATTCCCCAAACAAATAAAAGAAAAGAGTATGTATCGTTTATCACAGCTCTAACAGAAAACAGAAAATACATTTAAATTAATACGCATCAACAGAATATATATATATATATATTTTATCTATATTTCACTTCCAATGCAGATGTAAAAAGGAACTTTTTCAATTCGAAGTAATTCAGAATTCAAACAGTTGCAAGCACCCGGATGTAAAATTTAAGCGTGTGTGTTTATCTAGATTTTATTTAGATCTTATAAATAACAATTGGTTTTGTAAACATGAACTCAATTACTTGGCACAATTTACAATATTTAAAATTGCATTTTATATATTTGGACATATATGATTAACGTAGTTTTGTAAAATACATATCTTAAAAGTATGCCTATTATTTAAGGTAATAGACTCTTCATATATATTTTCGTTCATGTAAGATGACAAGAAAACTCGACATTTTTAACCATAAAATCGTCTTATGGGAATCGGATTCAGATGCTGTTGAAATATAAATAAGCAAAGAATAATGTATTTTAAAGTGCATATTAATGGATACTTCCATAAGGTATTATTATTATTTCTATAATAAAGTTAAATATAAATATAAATATAAAGTTAAGTTTAGCCACTACGATCTTATCATTCTTGACTAACGTATAATTAAATTACAAGGCAATAGCTTCTAGCATAATTAAAATGTCAATTCATTTAATATCCAAATAAATTAGTTTAACGATCAAGTATACGAAATAACTGTAAAAATTCGTTTTACGTCCAACTTTTGTTAACAAAGTTTAAAGCATATATTATAATAACAGTCATGAAAACGCGAAGTATTTCAGCTTTTCACATTTTATCTTTTGATTAATATTTATATATCTACATCCATAGAAACATTTGAAGCAACTGTAGTACTTAACCACCCAACTCCTTGAGCCATCTCCGCCCAACTATTCCGTTCCATTTTCCTTAATTCATCATACTCTACAAGGCTAGTGTGTAAACTTAGACCATTATGCAGAAACGTCACAAATACATCAAACAAAATTGCCCTTTTCACTTATCTGGCACAAAGGGAAATGTTAATAATCATATTTCATTCTTAACATCAAATGCATTGTACTGCTCCCCGAGTAATCTAACAGCTCTTCAAAGTGCTAGAAAAAATTATTATAAATATTGCGTCGTTTAATTTTAGTCAGACCGCGATTGGGCGTAAACAATTTTTCCGAGCCGATCGAACCTGCCTTTATTCATCTAGCCGTGCTATCTTAAAATTACAGCGACCTTTCAGCACTCCCACGCCGGGAGTAACCTGATCGGGGTTAATCTGACCCTGACCTGATCGCTATGGTAGCACCTGCATATATACGATCCAAACCTAATTTCAAACTGCATCTTCCCATAACACATTTTTTATTGTTGTCCAGCCCACAATATAAAACGTACAGGAAGTATTACGAGTCGTTCTTTTGTGCTCGCAATTATTAATCTCGAAACATCCTTTTTGCTCCTTTAACTTATCGGAATATTTTGCGTACACCCGAACACACCTTACCAAATTCCGCTCTAATCCAAATTACAAGTAAAACGTTACCATCGCACCCGCGGCTCGGCTATTCAGCTCGCAATTCATGAGCGTGACGTAAATTAATTTCACCCGCGGTTTTGATAAATGCAAAAATTTAATTGATTGTTTTGCATTTCCCGCGCGGCAGAACAATCAAGGTTCGTCCTGGGTGCCGCAAATTTATATTCATCCCCAAAACGAAACAGCGACCGTTTGAAAACATCGAATCAATTGATAACGAATATCTTTCAAAATTTGATTACAACATCCGCAAAGGTAATCATTGTTCAGTCGCGAAATCCAATTTGGTGGGCTCGCCAATTTTTACATATCGCCGTTGCGCCGGGTCCGCGGTTAAATGCGAAAGTTAAGCTTTAAACCCGCCGGATTGATAACTCTAATTACAAGAATTTCATATATTAGCCGGCGATTGGCCCACTTAATGCCGCGCACTCCCACGGGCTGCGAAACCGTTGGTCCACCCGCTGACTCGTACCTGTGTTCTTTTAATTGGAGCCACAATCGAATCACCGATCGACTGCAGGTGAATCGTGGCTATTTGTATCACTGACGGATCATTATTCATCCTTCGCGCACAGTTGGTATCAAAGGGGATCGGCGCCGTATCAAAAAGAGTAATCATTTTTGCTCGTTGCTACGGCAAAAAATCTTATTTAACCCGCGCCAAAGTCCATTTTGCTACGCGAGCTCCGAAAATTTCTTCGTCGACGTCGATAAACATAATAAGCGCGCGCGTAATGGAAGCTACGCTTAATAATTACGTCAAACGAAACGGCGAGGGAAGAAAACGAGTCGCGCGCGCTCGAGCGCTCCACTGATTTATAAGGAATTCGGGCTGAAAAAAGCGCCGGGCCGTGGTAACGCGTCGTGGCCCCATTCATTGCTAATGACATAATTTCGAGCGTAATGCGCGGGGCGAGACACGCGATTAATAATCGACGCCTCGCGCCACGCCAGGCCGCATTAAACGGTAATGTTGATATTTGTTTATTGCGCCGCCGTCATTAATATTGCGCCGACCGTGACATTTGCAAAAGTTACCGTACCTTGAATTCAATAAGACGTCGAAAATGGACGATGGAGATTCCGACCGGTGCGAAACATGAAAGCCCCCCTGCGCTTGTAACGAGTTCAATAAGTAACTTAACAATTACGGCGCACTTAAGTGGACGGACAAATAAATTGGATTGGGATCCGGTAACCTTGTCCTCGAAGTGACTCGGCGGGACGATGAAAATTTTCACTTAAATGGATACCAGGTGTTCTTAGCGATCACTCGAATTGTAATCTGCATGGATGTGCCACGGCAAACTGTTATTCTCCATGGCTTTTGTACATGTTTGATAGCCACTTTAACAATACCATTCGCGACCGACTCCCTCGATTACGGGGGGGGGGGGGATTCGGTTCTCCGTGGCACGCAACTTCCAAATGGACCGCTCAATCATCACCTTTTCGATTTAATTGGTCATATTTACGAGAGCACTTTCATCGCGCTTACACCCGAGCGTCGCATCTTCGTGACTGCAAAGTGGGATTCGTATATCATGCAGTATAATTAATTTACAGCTAATTGATTTTTTTTTCCTCTCTCCTTTTTTTTTAATGAAGCATCGAATTGTTATTGATATTTCTATCGCACCATGTAAGGAAATGATTTTAATTGCAGGTTTCCATTGTATGGGTTAAAATTAGGTGAATTAAAAGATCCCCGGGGAACACGAATATTGAAATAACGTTGATGATAAATTTAAATTAATATTTAATTAAGTAACAGTTTTATTAAAATTGATGATAATAATATTTTTTTTTTTTTGCAGATGCAGACCCAACAACAGCGCCATCCAGTGATAAGGTAAGTTTCAAAATTTATATGCATGAAAAATTGGTTGTATGTTAAAATTGAATGATTATGAATAATATAATTTTGCGCACCTCTTCGCGTACAAGTGCCTCCTTAGTGTACAGTACAATAAGGTGAAATTTCCTTGAAGGAAATTCAACAAGAAAAATTGAATTTCATTATATTTAAATTGTATATTCTTTCAACTTTCTCGTTTACATAGAAAATAACAATAGGGAGGGAATTTTATATATAAAAACTAATACTTTTTCCCGTTTTATACACCGGGAGAAGAGTAATAGTAAAATGTAAATAGTTTTATACTAATTTAGGGACATGAAAACTATTTTGAAAGTCGTGCAGAATTATTTTGTTGTCTGCGAACGGTGGTCTGAAAAATCGAAACGTTACGGCGCGATAGTTAGAATTCTCGAGTCAACACGCGCAGTGCGTAAGAGAAAAAATGAAGATAATGTTGTGTAGGAGGCGTGTGAGGATAAAGCATTGCTTGAGATATTTAACAAGAAAGTAATTTGAGGGGGTTAAACTCGCACAACTATGATGGTGTGCGAGAGTGACTGAATATAAGATTGCTTCGGTATTAAGTATGCCTTTAACGACCACTCGTTCTTAAGGAAAGTATTCGTATAAGTCTTTCCCTCGCTTCTTCTAAAAATATAAAAACAACATTTTTATCTTTGCAATCAAATTCGAATATCACGGATGAAAATGACGGAACTCACAATGAACGTCCCGCAGTCGAAATAAAATGTCATTTTGGTGTGTTCCTCGCGCTACAAAATGACACTGAAGGCTAATAAAAATGTAGGCGGTTCATTCACGAAGTGACAACGCGTTGTTGAAACATCACGTTCGCGCGCGAAAAGGTGATAGGAAGTAATTGTGAATAAATTGCAGTAAGAACAATGACGCGGAATAGTCTACCGGAAAAGACAGTCTACACTTCTTAACATGCGACGGGGCATTTTCCGGGACGTTCGAATGCATCCCTTTACCGGTTACCTTTACAACGTTTCGAAAATGCAAAATCCGAATGTTTAATACCGAGCTGGCGTTTTGTCAGTCAATGAAATAACCTTTGAATTATGCAATTAGTTCAGTGTTCGGCTAAATTATTCGTTGGGCGCGACTGGCCGTAATTATTTTGTATTTAATTATGTCGATGCTGAGTCAAACAAGTACGGTGGAAATTATTTGTCCATCGGATTGAGCATATTTCGGCAGTTGAAGAGTTGCCATTTTACAATTGTTTTTCTATATACCCTTTTACATGTTTATTTATTTATCTTGTAATCAAAATGCTACAGTATATACATTAGAATCTTTATATATAAAAATTCCGGGGACATTTATAAAAGTTTATGAATAAAATTCTCGGCAAGATCTTCTGATAAGACCAAGCTTTATTTGTAACAATTTTCGGTCGCTGAAAATTATTTTGTCATCATTTATGACACCGGGATCTACAGATCTTGGAGTTAGTTACAAATATTAAAATATTTGTTAAACGTTACTTTCTCCAAAACGTTGATATTTGTATAAATATAAGTATACATATATATATGCAATATATGTATAGTATGGAATAATCTCTCTCATTGGTATCGACAGTCGGACGGATGCAAAACGAAAAATGGAACAGTCTCCTTTGAGCAATTACATATATCCATATACCAAACGTGTGTGCATACAGACGTTTGGCATTTCGCCAAGCATCGCTACACGAATCGATGCAGATGCAGCACGCTCCACATACAATTCGTATAATCCTTTCCGGACACTCGTAATGGATGGAATTGTGAATTCAATTGCCTCTGAATTGGATAGAAGCAATGGTGCACCGTATAAGAGTTTGCGACGAATAATCTCCAGACATAGTCTTGTGAAAGAAGACAGTACTAGGTGCATATACATGCGCTGAAACGTGAATGGTCTTTTGAATAAAGTATCTTTCAATTCCACGTAAAAATAAAATGTATAACGAACAATGGAAACTTGTGAAAGAAGTTCAACTTACGTTATTAATAAGGAAATTTATTTTCACGATTATAACTGGAATTGATAGATAAAATGAAATTCAACAATTTTATATTGCAATAAAAGAATATCATAATTTTAAATAATAAAATGCAAAGGAAACCAGAGTATAGAGAATGTTGCGAGATATTAATTAATTATTAATTAGTTTCTATAAATTATAAACGTTTTACTGCGAAATGAATTATTTTTTCAAGATAAATATTTCAGCCAGGTAAAAGAGACGGTACAGATGTTTCACGATTAGTAATTAATATTCATATTCTGCGGCTTTTACGAGTAAAAGGATGATAATGAATAATTTTTCCTCTTTTATGATATAAAATGTTAAATGTATTTTTAATAATTGCTTTTATGATTTTAATAATACGTTGAATAAATTCTTAAAAATACACTCAAAAATTAAATTGTAAAATCTCAGTTTTTGAATAAATTAAAATTGTATCTGATTATATTCAGAGCAATTAAGTATTTAAAATATAATTTTAAAAGTATTTAAATGAACAGAATTGTTGAAATGTACCTTTACTGAATTATATTGATGGCATATATAATTCTTGATGTTTACATTAAATCTGTTTAATGTGGTTAAATTTCAATATTTTTTTAAATTATAAAGCTATAGTTCCTATAATGCCTGATTCAAATAATTTTTACAAAGTTCAAAATGTTATCATATGATTTGCTTGTAAATAAAAAATCGCGATTCCGAAGTTATATTTTAGTATTATCTTTAGATTATCACTCATTATCGGCAAATTTTAAATTACACTATGATGATTAAAGGAAAACGTGAACACAATAGAATATTACACAGTTGTTACGAATTATACGAATTGATAATTTTTCACAATCAGAACAATGAGCTTATTTACTCCGTTAAAAACGTTGCTGAATTTATAATTTATTGTTTGTACGATAACAATAAAACTGTGTGTTTAACCGCAGTGAATTATGGAAGTAATAAAATGGTGTTAGTGAAAAACACTTAAGAATATCATAACGCATTTAATTTTATTACTCGAACGTTTTTATTTATCATAAAATGTCATAGTTAATGACACGTTACAACTGCAACCATATTTCTCTCAGTACACGAGATAGTGCTTTATACTGAAAAGAAATAATATACAAAATATAACATTTTTTATATATTTTGTATATGAAAGCAATGGCCATATATACGTATACGTTGTAAAATTATTTCGTAAAGGAGTATCCACTTACTTAAGGACTGAACTCTTTATTTTACTGATGTTGACTTATTTTATCAATATACTAAAATCGCGACTGTCGAACCTTACGTCCTAACGAATGAGCATTCATTAGTTTATGTCAACAGGCTCAATTTTTAGAATGTACAATGTGTCTCAATCTACGTTGCAAATAATATTGCATATATTGTACATCCTTGTAAAACATTTCATCAATATTTTATTTGAAATCTGATAACTTATTTACATTATTACAATTTGGTCATTCACACTTTATTTTCATACAATATTACCATGTTAACGCAATGTATTTAATATAATTATTTTAATATTTACGTTTGAATGTTTTTCAACGGGACAGAATATAACTTTTTTGTAGTGTTATACAAATTTATAATATTTCTTCTAATATTAAGACTTTAAATAAACTGCATTTATATGAAAATTTTTTTTAAATATAAAAATTTTGTTAGAATATATAGTTCATTGATATTAAAATTGAAAAAGATTATTTGAGTGTATAAATTTCCCTGTTCGTTAGTTTTCATATTACATTTAAAACTTACGACTTTATGAGGAACCCACTTCTATAAATAACAAAAATTGTAGGTACGTAATGAATTAAAAATTAACCTTCCTCGCATAACTATATAGAAGAGCAGACTATTACTCTAAAAAAAAATTTAAATTATGTTGGAATTAAAAATGTTTGGAATCCAATTTAAAATACATGTCTGAATTAAAATTTAACAACTAGAGAAACGTTTTGTATTTTTTCCGCGTCGTTTGATTTAGCAAGAGTAAATTCGCAAAACAAACAGACTGTGAGTTCTTGAATAAGAGATTAGTAACCGTTCTAATTGCCTTCTACAGTGAAACTAAACATGTGCAAGTTACACATACTGCACCATTTGTTACTCTAAACGTTAAATGATATTGGTTGAACGTAGTTAGCGAAACAGTGTTTCACCCAACTCATTGTTTTGTAATTTTCGAAATTCTTCACTCAGAAAGATTTAAATCCAATCTAATGGCAACTGTTTATCGCAAAAATGATTCGAACGCGACGCTCAAACTTAAACCCCAATTCACTGCAACAAAACTACGCCAATACTTTCGCAAATACTACTTTTATCCAGATATAATAACTTATATATTTACAGTATGTTTGCGAACAAGTATTAAAAATACCACCAAATAGGAGTAATAAATTTATTCGTAGTTAACAAACAGAGCACGTTTCTGCGCTGTTTAAATTTCATCCAGGTTAAAACAATAAATATCATTATAAATTATCCAAATACCTTTCCGCGTAATATTTTATTTATGAACTGCCTTTCTGGACCTCTAAGAATTCGCCGTAATCAATAGAATTAACCGACAGATCTCATGTAAACATAACCCAGCTCGGGGCAAAAATCAATGAACGTGACGTTTATACGAAAATCCACAACAATTTATCTCTGCATCAGTTTATGTTGCTCTAAAGTTCATTATATTTTGATGCAAGTACAATAAAATCTCTATGAAATTATCATAATTTTCTGCCATCTAGTGGATGCTGTGCGAGCTGGGGGATGTATTGAACAGTCCGGATGCGCAGGACGGGTTGCGCCCGTATTCCTGACATCCCAGCAGTTCCAGGCCGCAGTGTAGGCAAAAACCGTACACCGGACGGAAACAAGCGAGCGAAACCGTCAAGCTTACATTACAATCTGGCTTACAACACGCCGAAAATGTTGAATTCACGCGCAAACTAAATATCTTTCGCGTCAAACTGTCATATCGACCGGGCTGACTGTCGGACCATGTAAAATAGCCAAATATCGCGACTCGATTCGACGAAACTCCGATTGCGTTGACCGTGGTTTAGAGTCGGTGATAGCAGCAGCATGAGGCCGCGAACGTCCCTTCTCCTGTGCTTTTTGATTTTGTGCTCGTTCGTACTCCTCTCGGAGTCAAAGCTACAACAACAAGTGGCGTTGGACGACGACGACGACGAGGACGACGACGACTGGGATGACGACGACGAGGACGATAGTTATCCCTCGAAACCGGAAGTGGACGATGATAGTAGGATCTACAAAAACCCGCGAAATTCTCCGTCGGCCGACTGCCCTCGCAACGAACTCCAAGCGAACATTCTTGGACAGAAGTGTCTGCGAAAATGCTCCACCGACGAGGATTGCAAGAGCAAGAAGAAAAAGTGTCGGTGCGACGGCATTTGCGGCATGTCGTGCATTAAGCCGGAACGGGAATGTCCAGACTTAGACATGTTTCATTTCGGCACGATGACGGTATCTGGGAAATTTTTTGGCGATAAAGCAAATTACGTCTGCGACGATGGTTATAATCTTGTTGGGCTTGCGGAAAGGATATGCAGAGCTGACGGCCACTGGTCCGGATCAACACCGTCATGTAAAAAAGATTCCAACTCGTTTTGTTCGCAACCACCGAAGGTCAAACATGCAAGATTTAATTCCACCAGTGAACAATCCAGTTTCGATTTGGACAGCACCGTGCAGTATTTCTGCGAGGACGGATATCACGTCACCACCGGTTTCGAGAGGGCCAAGTGTCTTATGATGGATGGGTCTGCTGCATGGTTCGGTCCCGATTTGAATTGCGAGCCCAAAAGCTGCGGCAGTCCACCGGAAATTACCAATGGAAGACACGCTGGTACGTAATCAAAGTATAGTTGAGTGTAGACATTACATTGACCGAACGGGGAAATCTAAATATCCTGGCAATTTGTGTTCAAGGTGAATGCTATACCTTCAACTGTCGCATCTCATACCATTGCGCTGAAGGATACGAATTAGTTGGTCGTTCCGAGAAAGTTTGCTTATCCGACGCAACTTGGTATCCGAAAGAAATGCCTCAGTGCGTCCAGGTAGATAGCACCCATTTCAAATTTAACTTACATTAATTCAGTGTTTCCTTCCGTTTGCTACATTTTCAAGTAGTCTATTTACGTTTGCTGGAGACAGCGTCGCCTGTTTGCCTCTAGCTGTTGGATTGTTTATTTTTATTTCCGTCCGCTTACAAGCTTTGTTTATATAGAACGTGAATATCGAAACGCCTCGTCTCTTTCCATTGGTACTATAAAAATATTCGTTTATATCGTTATCGAACATCTAGAGACAGCTTTTATGAGTCCTTACAAGCTTCTGTACGAGCTTCCATATACGAATTATTGTATCATCCGGAGTACTTATAAATTACCTCGTGAATAAATATAAACGCTAGACGTTTCAGTAAAATTAAATCGTCATAAAAGGGATATCCGAATTCAAGATAAATTTGCATTGTTCCGTTTAAAAAAGTGGTTTCGGAGCAGAAATGTCAACATTGAAATTTAAATACAATGACCGCGGCGGGATATTATGGCTTCGGTTTATGCGCGGTCCGTACAAATTATGTTTATTCACAGGTAGCATCGGTTACATGCCCATCACCCGAGGAACCAGCAAACGGGACCATTTTCTATACATCATTAGCGTACAATTCCGTAGTTTCATATGATTGTAAACACGGCTTCACCCGTGTGGGCCACGCCACCAGACGGTGCGGCGCGGATAGAAGATGGACGGGACAAACGCCGACGTGCAAAGAGATCGACTGCGGGTCTCCCGGAATCCTTTACAATGGTTGGATCGAAAATATCGAAGCAGGTACCGCTCGTAAATTCATTTAGAATTATAAATTCAGAATTCATAATTGAGCGTCTCAAATTAATCAATTCAATAAATAATAACAAATGATGCGGACGAATAGCGGTGTGTTGCATGGTGATGATCGGGAAGCAGTCTTAGCGCTCCGAATATCAATTGCTTGCTTAAATTTAGCGTGTCGTCTTGAAAGCGTGTGCAATCGTATGATTCTAGGAACTGGACTGGGTGCCAGTATAATATTCCGTTGCAACGAGCATATGAAGTTGGAGGGTAATTCGTCATCGCTCTGTCAACTGGACGGCAAGTGGCGTCACCCGCTACCGCAGTGTTTAGCGCCCTGTGTCGTTCCGCAAATCGACAACGGTCACATAATTGTCGCCAGCCACGATCGTGATTACATCAACAACGCGACAGTCGTCGAACACGGTGAGCGCTTAATAGTGGTGTGTGTACAAGATTACGAATTCGCAGCGAACAGTACCCCGGTCGTGTGTAACAATGGTACCTGGACGATTGTTCCGTCGTGTTCGCCGGCGCGCTGCAAGCAAATGCCGAAGCCACCGAAGAACGGAATGGTCATCGCGCCCAAGACCAATCACGGAATGAAGGCCGTTTTCCAATGCAAGGATGGCTTCGAGCTCATCGGTGGCGGCCCGATGAACAACTCCTTCTCGGTCGAGTGCAGCTACGGCCTTTGGATAGGCGACATCCCGCACTGCATCGAGCTCTACTGCCCTTTCCCCGGTTACGTTGAAAATGGCAAAGTGCTGTTGGTCGGGAACATGGGTGTTTACGATTACAGGCCATACGTCAAGAAGATTGTCAACAACAAGCAAATCATGTACGACTGCGACAAGGGCTACTACCTGAGCCAAGGTCCGCCAGGTGCCACTTGTATTGGCGGCAAGTGGAGCCCCCGAGAATTGCCCAAATGCTCCCTGGGTCAGCACCCCAGAATCCGATTTAATCGACGTCGCAGATCCGTCAACGATTTGCCCAAGAACGAGACTGTGGTCATGGCTTACCGGAAGTTCATCGACTTCTTCCGCAAGATCAGCAAGAAGCTCCTCATCCTCGAAATGGACAAGAGCCACAATCAATTGTCGTACGGGGCTCTGCGTGCCAGCGGCGCTGAGCCCAAACGGAATTACACCAACTACAACGAAACAAAGCAGCAGCACGTCAATCACGAAAATAGGTCACGATCTTGGAACGAGAAAATGGTCGATTTTTTGAAAGTGGTGTACCGTAAGCTGCAGCGCATCGATTCCCGCCACGCCGACAACGCGACCAATATTACCATGCACGAGTTGTTGAACGCCATGAGCCAGAATTTTTTCCACGTCGACTTGTCCGAACCGCGCAAAAGCAACAAGAACCGCGAGAGCTTCGAGGTGAAGAACCAGCGGGAGTTTACGAAATTAAAGAGGGAGTTCGAAAGGATTATGAGGTTTTATAACAAGTCGATGAGGTGGAGCGAAAAGCAACTGAGGAAGGGCACAAAGAAGCAGAAGCAAAAGCCCGGAAAAGGCAAGTCCGCGAAGAATAAGAAGAAGCACAAAAGTGCGAATTTTTACAACGAGTTTCACGAGTTTATCAAAACGTACATCGACGAGAAGAATCCGACAACTGACGCGAACGCGACCGAGGGACTTATCGCGAAGATGAACATCGACAAGATCGCGGTGGAGAACGGCACAACTTTTTCCATGAACGAGGTATATCCGTTTCTGAGACATATCATGGAGACGATACTGAACTCGTCGAAGGTGCACCAGCAGCAGCCGGAAACGACGACTGTTACGGCAGCGCCGACTACCAACGTGACAACGGACCAGCAGACGCCGACCACGGTGAAGAGTAATTCGATGTTAGACAACGAAATACCGACAGCGGAAACCGGTCTGCCGAAACACCGCATACGACGTATACGAAACACGGACCTCGTGAATTCGTACGGGAAGCGAAGACTGTTATCCTTAAGTTCTTTGTTAGGTAACGGAGCGAGTGCCAACTCGAATAGCAAAGTGAACGAGAATCAAAAGCCAAAAGTGTCGAGCGGGGTGCGGATGAGTCGCGCCAAGCGTTACTTGTCATCCTCCGAATTGAATAATCAAATATTCCTCAAAAACATGTATCTTAACGCGTACGAAAACGAGTACAATACGAACGTCAAACGTTCAGTTTCTCAGAACAATCAATAAGCCGTTCCATTGTCGCGCGATACGCAACAATTCAAGCGATATCAACGACGCCGAGATCGATTAAATAATCATATACAGTTTTATTGTGATATTATGAATTTTATTGATATTAGTCGATATCATTCTACATTTATATAGATAATCATTGATATTATATAATAGTTACTCGTTTTCCCTTTGTCGACAAAAAAAAAAAAGCATTATACCGTACGAATGACATTTTTGATGAACAATAAATCTTTTCCATACAATCCCGAATTACGTTTGTTGTCACTATTCGTTCCTGACTACAGGCTTTTTCGATTTTTTTCTATTTTTCGGCTGTTATTTTTTTTTTCGTCAATTTTGTTGAAAAAAGCGTATCGTTGAAACAGCACTGTTTAACAAACATGTCCATCCAATTTTTCTAGTCCGATAAATTTTATGATACATTCTATTAAATAACATTGTATTTATTAAAATATAATTTATTTTTATATTTTATTTAAATCATTTTATGCTCAGAAATGTTATATACATATTTGATTGTTAGTAAATTTTGAGCGAAAATTAGATACATTATAAAACACAGTACTGGAACGCAACGAGAAATGGCGCCCAGACGTGAGTATATTCAAATTCAATTAATTACGCATGGCTGATGCTTTAATTGTACATTAAACAGTTGTAATTATAATAATATCTAAAAAAAATTGTTGTGATGTGAAATTAATGAATTGTAAAATACCATATTTAACAAAAATTACATGAGAAATCCATTATTTACCATTCCTTTGTTTTAATATTTAAACTAACTGATTAAAGTATTTCTGTCCATTATATTCGACAGGATTGAACATTCAATAGATTATTCCGTTTGGTTTCGGAACCGTAGCGTTAAGTCTTTAACAAGTTGCAACATTTCGGCTAAATAAATTTGAAATTAAATTGTGATATACTTAAAACAAGAAATTAATATAGTTCTACATTTACGCGATGAATGATAAATATATTCATAAGGTACAGTCATTTATTTTTGGAACAGTTAATCCATCTATAATGAATATTTAATATAAAGATTTATTTATAAATGTGTAAAATCCAAATTCGAACGAATAATTTTAGAGTTGTTGATGATGAATTTCGACTAATTATTTATTAAAATGGATTATTATAAACAAAGGAAATTAATGTTAAAAATAATTATAATAATTGTTACATTTTCAAAAACATCTGTGGCAAAAATGCTTTCATATTATACTTTTGCGTTTTACGAACAAATGAAAAAAAATTAAAAATAAATGAATTAAATACACACCAACAATTTATTATGTATTCTAAGTCTTCTAAGCCACTGAAATAAAACACAGTTTTGATGCATCCGAATCAGTTCAAGGTAGTATAATGAAAGCTTCAAAGTAAAGTACAACTTCTCAACAGAAATACAGTGCTTGGGAAAATGTACAAAGTTGCCGTATTTCCGTCCACGGTGTGAATTGTTAAGCCGGCTTTGCTACTGAATTCGACTTCATGGACTTTTAGTATTCGTTGACTTTTATTCAATTATCATTTACCGAAAAGTCCATAAAGTAGTTCTCAAAGGGTATTTCGTATTTCCGCGTACGAAGACAAATTATTTAAATTTTCTCGGCGGAGTCTTTTAATTTTTATGAAATTGCAACAAAGAAGTTCCGGCGCAAGGAGCAAGCTTATTTGCCTTCAAATACGACGTTCCCGAAATCCGCCTAATTCATTTGATTTATTATTTTCGCGTCATAAAGAGGAACTTGATTCATTAACGTAAATTGCATCACTAAAGGCAAAACTTTGACAAAGGGCAACTTTATTCCAAAGTATTTTTCCGTCCATTATGCATCTAAGTCGAACATAATTTAACAACC
Source organism: Leptoteleia sp. ZL-2020 (assembly GCA_022817305.1). Classification (NCBI taxonomy): domain Eukaryota; kingdom Metazoa; phylum Arthropoda; class Insecta; order Hymenoptera; family Scelionidae; genus Leptoteleia; species Leptoteleia sp. ZL-2020. Next base: position 16,792 of record JABFPN010000207.1, on the reverse strand, counting down.
TCGTCGAATTCCTTATTAAGAAATTTGCCGTGCGGAAAAAGAATGTCTTCGATGTGAAATGACAGGTTAGGTGGCTTTTTTTTAAAAAAAAGGAAAAAAAGTAACCATCTGCCGGCGTTACGAATACTTACGTTACACTTTGGTATCACAAAGGTTTAGCAAAATGACAATTTTCTAGGTGGTCCTTTACCCTTTTAAGTTTCGTTCTGCGCTCAAGGCGTTCGTTTTTACCGCTCTGTAATTGACAGCCAGCCCTGCTCAAAGGATTCTGATCTAGCTGCTTTGTGCGTCATGAATTTCATTTATTCCAGAATTTGAGCGGACAAAAAATGGCATAAATTATTCGGGGCAAAAAAATATTTCATTGCCCGGATAAAGTGCGCGTCGCTTTTGGGTAACGAGTTTTTAAATAATTGCGCTCGGTGCGCGAATTTGCGTCAGAGCGATGCTTTCTAATATCCCGGCGAAGATTCGAACGAAATTGAAGCATTTAAGGCACGCGAGATGCCGGGGATGGTTGGCCTTCTCGCTCGCTGCAGATTTATCGGAGTCACGCCAAATATGGGCTTTGCACCTTGCCCACGGCTTGTGCCGGCCGGGAGTCGCGCGGTTGCGCCGCGAATTTCGCGCCTCCTCGCGCCGTTTAAGGAGACGCGAGCTCTCAATTACACGCTCTTTAATTTCAATAACGAGTCCGCGCGCCGGCGAATTTCACGTGACGCGACACGCGACGATCCGCGGACCGTGCAACTTCGTTTTGGCCAATTTTCTTCGGCTTCCCGCATTCCCCGACACGGCCGTGCGTGACCTCATTTAACGCGGTCAGAAATTAAGAGCGGCGTTATTAGTCAACGGGCGAGTTCTATATTAGGCACAGACGAATTTCTGCGAAGTTAATTGCGGGGTTTTGTTCGCCCGCCGCCCCGGCATTTTCGCAGCTGTAAATTATGACGTTTCGCGTTATGGGCTTGGAAGCCGCGTGACACACTTTTTGCCACTCACGTTGCCGGGGCTTAATCAATGGGAAGCGGGGATGCCGCATCGACGCGGTCGTTCGGGGAAATTCTAAATTATTCCCCGGGTGCGCCGTCGGAGATCAAAGTAAGCTTTGTCGTGATTTTCGCGTACACGAAACGAAGCGACCGATGCGGGCTTGCGATGAAGTGGGTACGCGAGCCAAGTTCGTCTTTAACTTAATTATAGTGTCATATACAGCTGCTTGAACGTTTTACTTCAGGTGGATCTGTAAATGACGCGCCACACGAATTAATCAAACGTTGGCCGACCGAAAGTGCGCTTCCTAGGTCCCTTAATTATAATCGCTTCATCAAAATGACAACCTTCGGACTAGCTCGCTCGCGAACAATCGACGTTTCCCAAAATCGCGTATAATTATCTCGACTTTGGTCATAGAGATTCATGGTTTTCATCGTGGTGGCAAAGTACCATCGCGACGCAAAATGGAACCGACTATCTCGTTCTTTCTACTTTTCTTCCTTTCTTCTCTCTTTGATTTTTTTTGCTCCTCCTTCTTCTTCTTCTTCTTCTTCTTCTTCTTTTTTAGAGAAGAAAGATTAGCGCGTTTTGTCATGGCAGCATTTATGAATCACGACCCTTCTCATGAATCATGAGATTTCGAGTTGAATTAAACCCTATCGCAGAGCCGGTTCAATTCGAAACGCGTTTACTCGTTCGGAATGGACGTTATGTCGGTGGTCCTAGGTCGTAGCTGGCATAGTAGGCACTGGTCATTGTGCGCTGCTCTTCTCTACCACAAATTCCCTCTTGTCCACCCCACCGAGCGCACGTCCTCTCGCTCACAGGTGGCAATAACCGAAGTAGTTCCACGAGGTAGCAAGGGTTCAACATAATGTGGAACCACCGTCTGTGGAGAGTACCAAAAATGCGCGTCATGAATAAGCCCCGGGGTCTTTTATTTTTCGCGGGTGGCTGGGCTGTGTAATTGAGCTTCGACCTCGCTTGAAATGGAATCGCAGACCTAAACATGATTTAACCGTACGGGAAAAAAATGTTGATTGATGCGCGGACAATACAATGCGGAGAGAGAGAGAAAAAAAAACAGTTTGCAGATAATTCTGTCACGTGATAAGGGTGTGCACTGTGTGAACATTTACAGTATACATCGAGATGAATTTCTGTGGAAAAATTACCATAGTTCACAACAAACGAATCTTATCTCGTCGATTTGTATAAGTTTTTATATTAGTTTAGGAAAACGATTATCGAGATTATTCTTTTTAAAACATAATCTAAACTGACTACACTGGAAAAAATGTATTAAAAATTGGGGTGCCTTGTAAGGAGATATACCATTTGGACGATTTCTTAGGAAAGCTTAATCCTGTACACGTACTGTTGAGTTGAACACAGTAAATATTTAAAGGAGATTTGAGGGTAATTTTTATATGCTCGCAAGTGAATACGAATCAGCATAATTCGATCGACTGTCAATAGATCAGAAAGTTATGTTGAAGAAATATTTCACAATGCGCGCGGAGAATAATGATTGAATACAGACGTCAGACGAAGTGTCAAACTCATCAACGTATTATCGAGGGTGTACCATCGAAAGGTATAGAAAAATGAAGAATCGTAGATGGTCATATGTAGGAGTTGCCCGGATTATAATCCTTTGAACGGCCAGGGACAAAATAGTCGCTACTTGATGGTGACTTAAGGTGATTTTGAATGGTGCCTAACGACTTCGAGCCGTGTCATGGGGGCTTCGCGTGCGACCGCAACGCCAAATAATACGAACTCATGCTGAGCTCTGCGTTTTGATGTCCCAATGCCAACGCAATAACGCAGATAACGTCCTCCTACACAAACGTCACTTCGTTATAAGTGCTGCAGTGGTTCTTAATCTCTTGAGAAACAGCGGTGTGAGACTTTCGCATACATTCACAGATAGCGAAATAATACAATTATGAAAGAATGTGTACATTGTGTTTAACTAATACGATTATGCTAGTTTTTCCCCCCGAGCTTTGCGCATAATTTTAATTTTAATTACTTTACGAACGTTCATTAGTTATATCTAATCAATAAATTTGCGATTGATCTTGGGGACATTTTACGTAAAAATAATTCTTTCGAATGAGAAGGATTTTTTCACGTATAAATCACTTTCCAATGTATTTCATTATATGCATTGACAAATGAAAGTATTTTTTATTTTCAATGATATTCTTTTAATTTCAATGGATTGTTTCCACCGTTGTGTATATAATTTGATTTCATTTAGATATTCGTGGATATTATTGTGGTTACAATGTGAGATGAAGCAGCAGATTTTATTTTTCAATACATATAAAGAGCCAGAGTACAATTATGTTTTGTTATAGCAAACTTTTCTAATGGCAGTCTTAAAGAATGTATCAAACTTTAAAAACTCTCAGACTTTATGAATGTACCGAACGCCAGATTGACGACGGATAAAAAGAAAATGTTTATTGTCGGAATGAAGAAAAATGAGCAGTTCGAGGAGGAGAATAAAAATTGTTTGTTACGAACATTGGAATTTTATATGATATATAACGTAATCGAACAATCGCTGCAACACATAAGCAATACAAAGTGACATTATTAGTACACAGCCAATGATTATTGCGGAATAAGTAATTTATTTCCACCTCATCAAAAGTAAATGGTCTATTACGATAAATGACACTTAAATATTTCATCATATGCTTATTGAGAAAAATATTTTGTTACTGTGCAACATGACAAAATTGTTATTTAATATCACGAATGAAAAATGTTCTATAAAAGTGATGTTTGACATAACGTTGGGTAATATATAATTAATTTTCTAAGTTTTATCAAGTATATAGTAAATAAACAAATCATTCAATATTTTTAATACAAATTTGTTAATTGTTGTTAGTATTTTTCTTTATTTTTTGTATTTCCTTCAATTGTATATCTAACAAAATTTTGTATACTTTGATCGAAAATTATGATCGACTCATTTGTAAGTACAAATTTTTTCGTCTTGTTACACTGGTTTCTTAAACCTGCATTCTAAAATGCAACAGTAGTTGTTTGTACCACAAAAATCACTTAAACTGTCATAAAACTCGAGCCATAAAATTTAGTACTAAACACGTTTAGAGAGTTAACAACCTTAAGCTACGCTTTATAGCTTGATTAAATTCATGGTCGGGCTGTACATTTTCCTTTATTAATCACACTTTTTATCAAGCTTAAAATGTAAGTTAAGTATATCCTTGTTACAAAATATGCATCTTTGTATTATTTCAACCATTTTTTTTGTTCAATGTGAATCAGTTTTATTACGAAATTAATGACGGGTTTTCAAGAAAGTCAAATATTATGGCTGTCATGTCATATTTATGCGTCGTAATATTTTATAGTTTTTATACGATTTGTAATGAATAGACTTTACGTAACCTTATTCTTACAACGGACGACACTCGCAAAAGGACTGATGTAATTTACTGTTGATCATATTTGAATTTTAGCTGAATAACTGAAATTCATTTTAAATGTACAATAAAGCTTTCGAATTGCAAAAATTGAAAATTATCATTTAAAACTTCTCTACAAATTTTATACAGTTTATGACTACAAAGTACTATAATTTTATAAACTATAATTTCTATTACAAAGTACATAATTGTACAAACTTATAAATTACCCAACGAGATAATTTAATTGCTGTGATTTACGCGGAAAATTACCACGATAAAGAAATATTTCTATTCACTAATTAAATATAAATATGAAAAATATTTGTAACAAATTTACGATAAGCAATATTTATAAATACGTAAACATGGCAGACATTTATTTTTAGCGTCACGCTGAAATAAGGTCAGCAGATGTTTCAGAGGTTTACTTCCGTACTGATAAAATTTAAGCTCTTCTTTATAAATATCGAACTGTACTCTACAATATAAAGTCATACGCAGAGGTTTTATAGACACGAAGGATTTATATATTCGACATATACATGAAAACGTCTTACGGCTTGCCAATAATATACATTTAATCTACATTCTAAATTAAATTTTTAGATATACCGCTCTAATATATTTTCTCAGCAACGATTGATTTAATCTTTCTCGAATGTTAACATTCACCTGCCATTCCGTCGACGTTATTGTACTTAAACATTGTTTGCCACCTCACTCCTTGAAGTAATATCAAAAAAATGAAAAAAAAAAAATATATATATAATAATGGAAACAAATATTCCGAAACATTGTATTCGACAATTAAATAAACATAAATCAACCACCGGCCATTTAAATAAGCGGTCTTAAATCTGGGCGTCGATGTAAAAAACAATTTACCGCGGCTGCACGTTGGTTCGTTTGAATGGTAAAAAGCGAACTCTTAAGAGAAAGGCCTTAACAGGCGTCAGAATGTCGTGCGCGTGACGGTGCATGTCGGGCGTTCGCTTCTCGGTTATTGTGCAGCCACGAGGGAACACGCGAGTCCTGCAGGAAATCTGCCCCGGAGGACCTCACGCTATGCGAAGGGGCCTTGTCAAAGCGTACCAAAGCGTGTACCAAAGCGTGACCACACTCGGCCGCGGCGACTCGAAATTGTCCGCTCGCAAGTTCGCCTCCACGGTTGTTATTTTAGGATTTTCAAGACACGATCGCGCCTTCCGTATCGATGAAGATGTCGGGCTGCAATTTTTGTTTGCTTTGCCGCCGCTACGGGTGACGTGAATTGGATCTCTATTTCGCAACGAAGATGAATTACGAGGTACGAAGTTAGACGCTTTGAAGCCAAGACACGTCCAGTCGACGCAAATATCGTCGGACTTTGCGAGTATTTACGTAAGCGTCCTGAAACATCTTGTCAACTCCGCGCAAACGCTGTTGCTCGTGTGTATCTTGCCGCAAGTTCGCGGTTGACTTTGGCTCCGACTCGAGAGGATTTTGCCGCGAAACAATACAGGCCGCGTCGTATTATAGCTCGCTCGATACCTATTCATTTTATTTTCTCTCAACCCACCCCTCTCCACGCCTCGCGCCCCCTTTTCCTCTTTGAGCGGCAACGAGAGAAGGCGATTTGCATGTCTCGAGCGAACAACTTCTCGTTATTGTGCTTTCAGTTTGGTCGCGTAAAACACTACTCGCGTTTCAATTAGAAATCATTATCGAACCGAGGCGCGTCTTAGAAAAACTAAAAAACAATACAAAAACGCTCCCGGGACGTCACAAAGCATCGAACCCTCGATGCCCCCCTCCTGACAATGATCGATCGCTTTCTTACGGTCACGGCGTCTCGAAAAAGTTGTTACATTTGAATATAATGTTCCTCGCTGTTAAATTTAAAGTTCGCCCGCAAGAAACGCTCCCGGGAGGTTTATGTTGGAGGAGAAAAGTAAATCTAAGTCAGTTTGCATGAAACGACAATACGTGGAGATCATCTTTGTTGAACCAACTTCTGGATAACTGTCGTAAACGTTTCCGACAGGGAAGGAAATCCGTTTTTTTCCATTTCTTTTTACTGCATCAATGTCTCCCTTTACGACCATCGCGATAATGACGACACGGCGGAAAACTCGGCGTTCTGCTGAAACAGGTAAAAATTTGAAACACGTGGCCGATCAACCATTGTCCCACATGTTAAGTATCGCTTTACATTTCCGAGCTTCCACCGGCTTTTTAGATCAAGTAAATGAGAAAGTAAAAAGTGTGACCTGGGCTTCGAGGTACCATTTATCAGATACGCCGAAGAGACGAAATTTTCTTTCCACTTAAGTCCTCGAATAGTTCATAGTAAAGCTTATACTTTACTTACTCGCGTAATTTAATTCACTTTTTAATTATCTACATTAATCTTAATATGGGAAGTTGCAAATTTATCAACTAACGCTCTTCGAAATGTTACATTTTCCAAAATAAAATCGGCATAAAATTTTAATTTGCAACATCCGCAGTTAAATCCAGCCGTATTTACATTGCAATTTCATAATTTAACTGGATTAACCCATTTCACGCTGGAAAACTGACATTTTTAACATCACATACATTCGCCCTATATTGTCATCGCGTATCGATACCAAAATCACAACAGCGTTATCTGCAAAAAAGAAAAGTGAAAACGGCAAATCTATTAACGAACGGAACGAGTTGCGCAAATAAAACTGGGCCATCGAGGGAAATGCCATATAATTGCGAACAATAAACAATCAAACGCCACAATTGCGATTATTTCTCGTTGTCGACGAGGCATCGCAGTCGACGTTGGCCGACGCTCGGCGGCTCGCCGCGCTGGCGTACGTGCGCAAACGCGCGCGCGCGCACACGTACGGGCATAAACAAGTGCCGTGAGGCCTTAGGGCGCGCGGCGCATCGCGGCTGGAAAGAGCTTGACTGTTGCGCGTTCTCGCGCATTCCTGCGCGTCTCATCGCCGTAAGGAGAAAAAAGGGGCGAAGAATCGCCGCGGCTAAGAGAGATGCAAATACGCGGAGAAAAGCGCCGAGAAGGAAGGAGAAAAGCGCGCATACCACCTGTCTCATCATTGTCTCGGGATAGAGCAACGCCGACAAGATGTTGCCGCCGCTCGTTAGGTCATGCGCGCTCGCGGCCTTCCTTTTTGCCGCGGCTGCCTCTAGGTGCCAGAGTGCGTACAATCGCGCCCCACCTCGCGGCCTAATGACGAAAAGAAATACGAAAGTAATTGCGGATCCGGCGCGATTCACCTCGTGGCCTTGCCGGTGGCACTTTAATCGCCGCGATGAGTCCTTTGAACGGCCGAAATATCAAAGGAACGAATCAAGCGGCACTTAATCATCCCGATTTCGCGTTGCGAGTCCCCCCCCCCCACCCCCCTCCGTCGCCTTTCGCGTCACACGCGCAACTACCGGGCGATAAATTTTGACGTTACGTAAATGTTCGGATGGAAAAACGACGTTTGATAATCCTGCATCCTTCGTCGCGAATATATCGTTGTCTGTGAATCTTTAGGTGAATGCTTTTAATTGGTTAACGTGTATAAGATGAGAGTATAATTTTTAAGGACGTCATTTTATAATTATGCGGAAAGATAAAGGAAAAGTCGATAATGTTAATTGACTGGCCGATGAGAAAAATTGCTGATTGCAGCGATATTAGAAGATGTTTTATGATTATAAAAAAAGAAATGTCTTCCACGTGCAAAATGAAAATACAAATATGAAAAAAGCTTTATTTTTATTTCTTTATCAGTTGCACTTGTATTTCCTTTCAAACGTGATTTCCATAAACAACAGTAATTTCCTTGAAGTATGGAAATATTTTAGATAAGCATATATATATTTTCATTGTAGATAATATCGAACCTTATATTGGGGGAAAAATATAATTTCCTTTTAAGACAGGTGTCGTTAAAATTTGTCAAATGTAATAATAAAATTTAAATTATGGCACAGAACACGATGAGTATTAAATTTTCAGAAATATTCACTTATCACGAAAATCTTTTCCCGTGCAATAATTCATTGTTGTGCAATTTACAATTTACAAGATACTTTGTTGTCTCTGTTATCGGTTTTATTACCCACTTTCAGTATCCAATTATCCATATTGACTCAACATCGTTTTCATCTAGAATTTCCATTCTCGTTGGCTGCGCAGGTTACCGTATTTTCATTCACAACTCGCGCGCGTTTCCTCCTCTTGTTCAAACGTAACTTAACTTTCCTATTATTCGCCCGTGTTGTTACAATCACTACGCTTTCTTTATCCACTTTTTCCCCCCAATTCCTTACTATTATTTCTTTGTTAACAATGATTTTCAATTTCTCCGTTGCAGTTCCGTCAGCTCCACGATACCGTACCTCCGCGAATTACATTTCATTCCATTTCATAACTCCTAATGTTATCTCTTTACTAAAATTTGCTTAACCCATTCCTTTTTCATATCCAATATTTATTGTAACCACCACGCTCGTGGCGTTCGATTTTTCGCAACCACTTTAATTGCGTATCCATTGTGCTCTTTTTGTCTCGCAATACGGCATTTCGTATTGATTGGACATAAATTGTGGTTGTTGTTATCGACGCAGAAGTGCATTCCTCTTTGTTACTGCTTTTCATCTTCCAATGAAACTGACAGTCGTGCCCACAATCGTCCACGTGTCGGGCATAAATTTCTATGAAAATTCCATTGCCTTTGTACATCTGTAATTATATGATATTGTTTCGAGTCGTGAATTGTGATTTGATGTTAATTCAAAAAGGAAAAAGGGAAAAGAAAAAGTATCGCAGAAAAAACAATTCAAGATAAATGATGTACGATAACAATCTCGTTGTCTTGTTGAAACGATCCTCCACAATACCGGATGTGAATTTGCATAAGTTATAAAGCAAGAAAATCACATTGACACCGCACAAAATACCCGGACCCCTCTATGTCCCCGGATGAGATCATGATATCTTTACTAAACGAGGCGCCACCCAAGGTGTTATTTAAGTTGTGACGCTAACGACAGTTATGGATACGATGCGATGGCAGTGGCTACTTTATTGAAGGGTATATAGTTCAAGATCGAAGTCCGAGGACGATCCGAGAATCGTGACAAGTGGTCGGCCGGTTTATTAAGCAGCGATGCAACCGAGAAGTTTCTCGGGGGTGGTCCCCCGAGGGAGGGGGGGGGGAACCTCAATTTTGTCTCAGAAAATATTCAACGTTGCGTGTCCACCAACTAGCGTAAAATAGCACGAAAGGGCCTTCCCCCGATCCTTATCCGCCGAAGACTGATGGGTCAATTAAATTATTCAAATTTCGAGATTAAGAAAAACACGCGCTTTGACGCCCACGTGATTTCCCACACAATATTTGTCATCTCGTCGGCGACATTTATCATGAACCTTCCTCGTCGGAAATTCCGCCACATTGTTTCCGCCAACGGTCAAATTGCCCGTGCCAATAAAAATCGCATTGTTCCATAATTCCGAGAGCAGTTTTTTTCGTAATTACCCAATAAACTTCCTGATACTTCCCCGTCCATTACTCTTCGCGAGTTCATTTATTCGCTTCCTACTCCGCCCTCCTCATCCGCGCACTTTTTCAAGCCACGAACGTGTCCGAGCGAGAGAGGAGCGCGAGCGCCGTTTGAAGGTCCTGAGAAAATGGCAAAGTCATCAGGCCGACGCATCGCCGGGATTCATTCGCAATTTCCAATTTTACGAACGAAACGCTCCGGGGGGAATTAAGTAGCGGGTAAAAATATTGAGTTATTTTAATTCCTCGTTTGCGGTCGGGCCGGCCACGGAGTTCGTGGAAGAGTTCGTGGCGCGTCCGCGACGGTACGGGCGAGATTAAATGCAAATCTTTGTTGACCGGTTTGAGGAAGAGGAGTTTTGGGCACCTGCTTTGTCTCCGCGCAGAATCGTGACCTCAGGACCGGGGAAAAAAAAAAAAAAAAAAAAAAAAAGAGGCCGAGCGAAGAAAGACGGGTACGATTCTTTCTTTGATTGACGAGTACCCGGAGTCACTGAGATGTGCAAGAGGAGAACCGAGCGGTAAAGCACGTGCTCGAATAAACGTGAGAGAAACGATCGCGGACCGAACACCTGCCGTCTCCTTTTTGCGAACCTTCGACCCCTTTGTCTTATCCATTTATTATCTTATCTGTCATTCTCGGGCAGCCTTTATACTTCCCTCTCCTCCTCCCGCCTTTCTTTTTCTCTTTTTAAGGTCTCAAGCCCGAGATCCGATCGCCGAAAATGCGCAAATATTAATAACGTTTCCGCCGGGACAATCATCATTATTTTCGCCATTGTTGTTATTAATGCGATCGCGCCGAGAGAAAAGCAAAAAGAAATAAAAAAAAGGTGCTCATTTCGCCGGAGAGCCGCGAGGCTGGTCTTAATGATGAAATTATAATAGTCAATGCGGCGAAATGTTTCCTCGGGGAACAATGTCATTAGTGTATAATAAGCGGGGCGAAAAAGGCCAACAAAATTGACCCGCGATAAATTATAAAGTGCCGAGGGAAAAAAAGGAGCAAGAGCCGGCGCGGCTCTGTTTAAAGAATTTTCACTTATATAATATTAATGACACGTTGCGGTAATGATTTAATGCGGCCAGATAAGGCCGTTTATAACCACACGAACGAGCACTTTCCCAAATATTACAACGCAATCGCTTTTTCAAAGCAACAGGTATTTAACAATCGTAACAACGATGTTAAATCACCGTACGTCAGGCCGTAAAGCAGGGGGATAGGGTCACGCAGGTGCACCGGTGAAAGAGGCACGCGTAAAGAGATCCATAGCGCATGCGCATGAAAGTTGTCCTCTATAAAATGTCTGAGGATTTAACGACGGTTATCCGGCGAAGGTTAAGAGTGCCCGGCCGAATTAATGAGCCGTTTTCTCTCTTTCTCTCTCTCCTTCCCTCTCGCTTCTCATGCAATGTTTGTTAATTGTTCCAAAATAATTTCAATTTTCGTGTCTAATTTATTCGTCGACCGATAACGAGGCAAGCCGAAACTCGAAACTTTCTAAATGTGGTATTCGGAATGAAAAAAAAAAAAAAAAAAGAGGAAATAATAAAAGCTTCGGCCGAATAATAACGGCTGTACTTGCGCGAATTTTTCATTCGAATTAGTCCGCCGAGGTATAATGAATCTTCTAAAGTGCACTCGAATGATCATCGCCGCAACCTTTGACCAGTTTCGAGTGTTCCGCAACAATCGCTTAGCAAGGACCAGTAGTGATTTTACAAGCGGCGGGACGAACAAAAAGAGAAAAAGATAAATAAAATAAGCAAAGGGAAAAAGCTGAAACGGAACGGAGGGATACTCGATTTTTCAGCGGGAGAAACGGGTCATCTTTGGGAACGAAAAAAAAAAAAAAAAGAAAAAAAAAAGTCGAGCAACGAGAAACTTCCATTTGACCGAGTCAAAGAAATCTAATGTAACGTGCACCGGTACATAAAGGGTTGCGAGAGCGCAGCGTGCATCCGAGTGCTCGGTAATTGATGATACTATTCATTAAATGTCACTATTTTAATGTTCCGCAGCGCTTCTGCATCGTCTTAATGCACGAGCTTAACGACGAATTATGCTTCGTTCAATTGAAATTCCGTCAATCCGCGCGTCTTTGTCGTCCCAACGAGCGATTTATTTTAACGCCCCGTTAATTAACTCGGGCGCGTTTAAACCGGTTCGACGGTAGCGATTGCGAGTGCACTCAATCGGACGAAATCTTAACGTACAATTATGTTAATGTTAAGCGCAATTAAACAAACGCATTATGTCAATATTCGTGGCGCGGTTCGCCCGACGACGACCGATAATGCGAGCGCTCCGAAGTGGAATGGGACCCGGTGACGATTCCGGGACGACGCGTTACTTTATCTCGTCGGCCGATTTGAAATTCCGAGTGGTATTGTCAAAACGTAGCTCGGCTCGTAAATTCGGTTACGTACGAGAACGTCTGCAATGAAATTGTAATCAGTTCGCCGGCCGCTTGCGAAATTCCGACAGGAACAAAAAAAAAAAAAAAAAAAAAAAAACGTTGGAAAAGCTCCTCGATGTATTCATGTAAGCGAGTTACTCGGTCAGAAAAGTGTTCTGACGGTATATCAGAATTTCCAAGAAGCGGCCCAGTGTTCGTCGACGTAACAACGCGGCCGACAGGGCAGCGTCGAAGTACGGCGTGAGTTATGTACAACGCGCGATTCATAATATATACGTCGGCGGTGTACGGGCGGTACGCGCGGCGCGGTGTCAACCGAATGATTTGAAATCGGCGCTACAAAAGTGTACGTCAACGCTTTTATCGCGTGGAACTGGAATATAAAAAGGCCCTTTTTATTTTGTTTCGCTCAAAAATCTCGAAATTTAATTAATCGCGTTTAACTGATTTATCAAGCGTGTCGTAACTCACGAGTCTCGAAATCTAGTCACGAATTGCGGCGTATTTGATTTGGTTAAAAATTTCTTGACCGTTTTCTGCTAGCAAATACGAGCACGGTTTCTCGCGACATTTTAATCGCTTCTCATTTGTATGAAGCTTAATTAAAAATAGATATAATTAAAATTTATCCTTTGTAAATTCACATTTATTTTTTACATTTGAACTATTATTATTGTTAAATAATAATACTCGTTTCTTCCAACAAATTGCTTTAAGAGTTACAAGAAAATGAAACGATTGTACAATTTAATAAAAGTTTAAAAGCTATTAAAAAAAAAAACAGGTAGAAGTCGTTCTCCAATATTTCGTTCTACGCGAATTAAAACCAATATCGAGCGTTACTAAATTATATTCCGAAAAATCAGAGTCGAGATTGTGCCCAGTCGAAATCGATTCTGAGACGCAGCAATTTATTCTCCAATAATAAACTAACATATGGCGTACGGAAGGACTGTCGAAGATGGAATGCGCCGTCAATGCCGTCCGCATCGAAAAGCTATTTCGCAAATTGAGACCACACCTCTCAGCTACCCCCCAGTCTCGCCTTAAGGTTACTTTGCACCCGCTCCGGCTAATTGCTTCGAGCTCACGGCGAGCGTTCTCTATTTTTCTACCTAGTCATACGTAGAGTCACGTGGAGGAATGGCGAAAAAAGGAAATAGTCAAGTCACCAGACGCATTTTTTCAAGCTCCACCCCTTTCGTGGAACATTATCCGCAAAACCCTACTTGCGAATTCGACACGCTGATAAATGAGATTATACGTGCTTATTCATGCAAGGCCTTGGTGCATCCGAAAGCCATCCTTCGAAACAAAAGATTGATTAGGCTGACTTTTGTTTCGGCTTTGTCTTAGCCTTCAACCGCCGGCCGAACAGGTTTGATTAGACCCGTTGTCCAATTTACAAATAAAGCATCCGGAGGACGTGCGTGGGTTTGCGCGCTCGGGCTAACGAGTCGCCGGCAAAAAATGATGGCAAAAGTGAAAATTGAATTTACGGAATTGCAGAAACCGTCCTTTCCGCGAAGCGAGTCGCCGCGTCTCGTTTTCGCTTTATTTTTAACCGTGCTCCCTTTTGTGGCCGTCAGACAATGGCGCGCTTCTGAAAGATTTCAAACGCGAATTGGAGTGAATCCTTTCTACGGCTCTGTACTCTTGTTCCGTTAAAGATTCTCGCTGTAAGATGCACAGTGGGACGCTATTCAGGAGCTCAGGTGTAAGGAAACGAGTTCGAAATGAGTCCAGGAGATTATCTTGCCTCCGACGTTGGCGGGGCGTGCAAAATAATCTTTAAAGTATTTTGTCAGAGGAACAATCCCACTGTCATAATATGTACTTGGTTGAGCACCGAGCACCGGCCGAATTAACAGTTGCTAAACTTTCCAGTCAAATTAGGTTTCGCGTAAAATAAAGTTCCAACAACGATTAGCAACAAAATTACCGGACCAACTTCAGCAGAGATAATTTGAGTTTCAACGGATTCCATTTCCATTCAGCGTGTACGTATTTGACATAAATGGAAAGTTAACAGTGCATTCTAATTCGAATCAAATACTTCGTTTAGAAATTGCATAATTGCGATTTTGTTTTTTAACTGGGATTTCCTGAATTGTTTAACTATGTTGTAATGTATATAATTTGTGAACTCTAAACAAGCGCTATTTTAGTTCGATAATAATTACGCTTGATATATTACGTAACCTATTTTCCAATAATGAGAAATATATATTCTACGAATTTCACGCTTAAAAAAACAAATCTATTGAAAGCAACGATATAAAAAAATGGCATTCTACCAACATGGCAAGACCGTGTTGACTACATCATATTGATTCAACGTGGAGAATTTGTAAAACTGAAAACATTGAAAAATGTATACTGGGAAAAGAGGGGTAAAAATAAACTGATATTGAGAAAGGATTTCTAATTAAAATTATAGTTTAACTAAATATAAAAACAGTTATGAATAATAAAAAAATAATGCAATAATCTCATGGAAATGGGTAAAAAATAATACATTCAATTTTATTATATATTTTTACATAAATATACATCAAAATATACAGTAAATATAATTATTAAATAAACAATTTAAAAGATTGAATAATTTCGACTTATTATACAGATTATTAAATTTATTAGTTTATTAAATGTTTATATTATCAAGTTTATTAAATGCTTACAGTAAAATGTTAATTAAATTAGCAAGTAATTTATTTATGCTTTGTCCAGTATTGTTAACAAATTCAATTTGTATAATTAATTAACAAACAATAAGATTATACGCAAAATAAGACAAAGTAAGGTTCTGTTTCCATTTACATTAAAAGGGACACCATTTGAATCCAACATTGTGCTGCCTCATTGAATTAAATAAAGGACAGACGTACCTCGAACATTTTACATTACGTACTACGAGTTTACATTATTACACCATGTTGAATCAAAGTTAAATTTTGTGTAATTTTATTGCCATTATTCTTTCCATGTGCCTTAGAACGAAAAACAAATTTAAATCATTAGTAAAATTATGTTTCATATAAACTAAATTATAATCAATAAATGAAATCTCAAGGAAAAAGTAACCGTTGGAAAGTAACAGTCGGAAATTTTTAACCAAAAAATTTCGACTAACGGTTAAATTCGTTATTTTCATCCTACATTTTAACAATTATCCCCAAATCATAAACATCCGAAGGTTATCCCCGTCTTTATAAATGAAGATAGATCGACGCCGATGATACCATTACGGGGAATGCGGAATGTGTTGGAAATTTGGTGCGCAGTTCACAGTAACAAAAGAGGAGCCGATGAAAAAAACTCGATGCAACGAAAGGACACGTCGCTTCGTTCATGTGGCTTAACTGCTAAGGGTAGTTAACTGAATCGTGGGTGCATTCATGAACCGGAAGTAGGCGGAACACTGTAGTCCGCGCCACTGCATTGTGCGAGCACTTCGTTTTCTTCCACGGTGGATCTCGTGTTCGGGGCAAGAAAAAGCCAGACTGAGAGATCTAAGACACACCGAGATGTACCAAAAGAACATTCGATATCCGTAATGCCATAATAACGAGCGCGGTATATCGTTCTCGAGAAAATGTCTGCCGGCTTCGCCGTTAAAAAAAAAAGAAGCCCGCCGGGTCTTTCAAGCTGACGCCGGAGTCTAAGCCGGGAATCGAATGATCCCAATTCCATCGGAATATCTATGTAAAATATATTGCGTTCGATAATTCACGTTTGCCGCAAAATAACAAACCAGTGCCCGACAGTGACGGAGATAAATTTTCGCGTTGCATGTTTTGGTCTGCGGTGCCACACCCTATTGGTTAAAGAATAAGTACCTCCATTCCCACCCTTTAAGCTATTCTTTACGACTGTTTTCTTCGAGGTTAGTCTACAGTTCGAAAGTGGCGTGTAGTTCGACACACCCCATCCACTTCCCATTTCGTTTAAGATTAGTATGGTACACTTTTGGTCCATAGAATCTCGGCTGGTAAAGTGGAAGCTAAAGATTTGTGTCAAACATGTGTTTTCACAGATTTTATTTCCTTCTTTCTGGAAAACCCATTCAACGCGACGGGTTTTATGATCGTGATTAAATTATAGGTGTACGTTAATAGTTTAAATAGCAAATATTACTGCTCCATGAAAACATAGTACAATTTATTTTGATTTTCAATTTATTATGTATTTCATTATTAATTACCCATGTGGAAATTACAATACGGCCCAGCACTGGCCCAGTACTGGCGGCCGTACTGCCTGTACTGGCAGCTGTACAGATTCTGTTGTCTGCCAGTACTGGCACAGTACTGGGATGATAACGTTGGCCGTACTATGGCCCAGTTGTTAACCAGTACAGATTCAGTACTGGCTA